>JARFXV010001933.1:0-50151 GCA_031761425.1 Cosmopolites sordidus
AATGCGGCCGTTTCCCCGCAATTTCTGCCTTCTGCTTGTCAAGTAATGATGCGTAGTATGTCCATCACTTTCCTGGTCCATGGAAAAATCTTCGTCTTTTTCGGAGTCGATTTACCCTGCGCAGTCCACTGTTTTGACTGTGTCTTGGTTTCAGGAATGTAGTGGTGTATCCAAGTTTCATCTACAATTGTTAATCGATGCCAAAACTACAACTTATTTCGTATAAACTGCTTCAACAAGGCTTCTACAATGTTCATTCGAATCCATTTTTGGCCCTGAGTGAGTAATCGCGGTACCCAACGTGCAGTTAGCTTTTTCATGCCCGAATCTTCAGTCAATTTATGACAAACACGTTCTTTCGAAATACCCACAGTCTCTGCTGTCCCTGTAACCTTAATTCGACTATTTGATCTCGCACTATTTGGTGACCTTTTTCAATGCTATCGGTAATATTTGTAGTTTTAGTAAGTACAATATAAAGCATAAAATTCGTAGAACTGAAATATTAATCACAAGTCTGTATTGGAAGCGTATTTTGTAGCCCTTAATCAGTTATGTTCGTCACTGTTTAATGCATATGCACGTCATGATACGACGAAAAGATTTTTTATTGCAAAATAGAAATTTGTATGTTATATAAAATCTATGGGCGACAGAAAAAATTGTATTCACATATTTCTTTTCGATGTATAGCATTACATCAAAATCACAAATATGCTTATCAGTGTATACATCCATCTACATTTATCGTATTCTTATATTTATTATTTTATTTTGAAAGGATTTTTTTTACAATCTTAAATTATACATTGACTAAATATAAAGCTATTTTTAATATTTTATCGATTTATGTCAATATACTGTAACCAGAATGACATAATTTTAAGATTAGAAAAGCTACAATTTATAAAAATATATAAGGATTGGATGTAATACTTAACCACTCAGCCTTGATTTTCTGATTTTCGTGCTTTTAGTCCCTTTCTTAAGATAAATGTGATTATATTTTCTTTGATTATTGGATACATTCAGAATCTTGCCATTTGAGATTTGATGCTTTTTGTCAGGATTATTAACAACTAACGGAATTAAATTGTGATATCAAAAGGAATTAAATTGTGATATCAAAAGGAATTAAATTGTGATATCTGGATGGAATTGCGATCTGGAACAATAGAATGCGATACGCTTGCATACATGTTTCATCGACTTAATAAAAGCGTTACACATAACATCACTGGACGATGTCAGAAAAACGTTAAAAGAGAAAGGTTCTCAAAGGCAAAGAAAACTTATATATATTTAGAACAGCAATATTAAAACAAACATAGTTCAACAAACAAGTTCTGAAGCACACCAATGCCAAGAGGAGTTAGACAAGGGCACAGCCTCAACTCTATACAGCCAAAGCTCCTTATTGGCGAAGGATACGTTGCGTAAATATGCCGCTAATACAGAAACCCTGAATAGAGAATGGTACTTTGTACGGCATTATAGGGAATGTATTTCAAGCTATATATCATGTCAAATATATATGATGTGTGTATATTACATACAAGGTTACAAAATAAAAAGAAAAAATATATAATGACAGCAATTTAATGAGAGATTTTTTAATAACATTAATAATTATTATCAGGCTTAGGCAATTTATTGCTAGGCAAACAATTTAGTAATTCGGATTGATGTGGGATTGGTGTGATATGTTGATGACTGTGGCATTAACAATTTGCCTTTGGAAAACAAGACTCCTTTCCATTTCCATTCCTTTAATGCCACCTTTTCAGTGCTTGTTCACAATCAAATCTTGATCTTGCGATTCAAGCAATTCTTGAATGTCACTTGATTCTATCTGTTCGAAACTATCTATGGTCCTATGCCATTCGCAACTTTGTATCATAAAATATTTGTTTATGTATTCTGGATCTTGTTTCTAAGCCTATTTATAAAAATCCAACTTTCATAGCCAATTATTAGTGTAGGAAATAATATTGCTCTACAGACTCACTTATTAAACATTTTTTTGGTTAAGAAATTATTCCTTATAGATGAAATGGTACAGGCACAAAAAGTCTGACCTAACTGATGTAATCTAGTCTCTCTTTTAAATAACATTAGTTTTTTAAGAATTTCTAAATTCACAACAGTCTGATATAATCATAAAGCTGTACATTACATATGACAATATGGTTTAATTGCAAAATTAACAGGCATTTTATTATATCCCAAAGCTAACCCACCATGTATTAAAAAAAACAAAATATAGTTTTTCTGATTAAGAAAGTAACGCTGTTTCGACACAAAACCTATTTCACACCTGAAATTAGAAGAAAAAAATACAGAAAACAAAGGTTATTACCTGGCCAATTTACACAATCTTTTGTAATGGCAGGTGAATTACGACGTAGTAAAAAAAACAAAGTTAAACAACCATCCAACTACCAAAAATGTACCGTTACCGCCTACAATAAAATTTCCCACGTAATATGCTGACCAATTTTTATCATTTTTAAACGTCAACGTCTCAGCAAAACAAAATGATGGGAAGTTTATTAATACTGATTTAGTTGCATAGGCGTTAAAATTATATAATTTAAATACATTCTTAAATTCATAAATAGTTTATTAAATAGTTAACTGAGTTTCGATGTGGTCGAACTAGCAGGAATTGATGTCACTACTGAGGAAAGCATCAATAAAAGCCAGGATGTTGTGTTGGTTGATCGCAGAGAGAAGGTTAGAGAGATGATGAAATGATAAATAACACGTATCTTGGACAAAGTATCTTGACACGTATCTTGATAAAAAACACGTATCTTGGTACTATTGGTCGTGTTTGGTCACGGCGGACCAAAAACTGAATAGCGTGACCACTTCACAGCAAAGTTTATATATATATATATATATATATATATATATATATATATATACATATATATATGCATATATATATATATATATATATATATATATATATATATATATATATATATATATATATATATATATATATATATATATATATACATATATATATATATATATATATATATATATATATACATATATATATATATATATATATATATATATATATATATATATATATATATATATATATATATATATACATATATATATATACATATATACATATATATATATATATATATATATATATATATATATATATATATATATATATATATATATATATATATATATATGGATTCGTCACTACTCACTTGGATCCGTCACTATATACCAGAAATGGAGAAACAATCAAAACAGTGGGTTTTACCTTGCAAACGGCAGAACGCTTCCATCGACCGAAAAGATCACGACTACTGTTTTCTGGGATTCACAAGGAATTATGTACATGGACTATTTGGAAAAGCGAAAGGCGATGATAGGAGAATAATATGCTATATTATTAGTCAAATTTCACGAACTATTGAGTAAAAATCGCCCAAATTGGTTAACGGCTGCCTAAAAAATCCCATCAAATGAAGAAATCATCATAGTAATACTTCGACTATTTTGCAAAGTTTGCAGAAGTCGTACTACAAGACATAAAAAAGTTGTAAAATCCTTGGGCGAAGTGTATCGAGCTAAAGGAGCCTATGTTCAAAAATAAATCGACTTTCGATAAAGAAAACAATATTTTATTTAAAACGTATCTGACTTTTGACTCTTCCCTCATATTCTAGAGGTGATTTTAACGAAATTTACTTTATCGGCATTTTCTTCAAAGGTTCAAAGGTTTTAGGATTAGAGGCGCATCAGCCACTGAGGCTATTTAGCGACGAATGTCAGTAATAGACTGCTGTGTTCGGTACGCTGACTCAATTTACCATCGAAAGATATTCGATTCAATATCGCGTAGAAATTAATAGTAGTAGGCAACCGCCACTTTGGACAAAAATATTATTTTTCGACGAAGCGCATTTCTGGATTAATGAGTTTGTAGACAAACATAACTACAGGATTTGGACTGATGTAAACCCTCAATTGACTTAGAAGTTATCTCAAACTTTCAAAAAGTCTCATTTGGTGCAGTTTTTGCGTTGAAAGAGTGACAGGACCTTAATGTTTTGAAGACTGTGATGAAAATAGTGTTAGTGTTAATGGCGAAGGCTACAGCAATATGCTAACAGAATATATTTGGCCTGAACTGATAAATGTGAATATAAACAATGTTTTCTTTCAACAAAACGATGCGACTTGTCACACATATCGTCAGACAATCGATTTATTGCAAGAAAAAAATCCTAGATGCGATCTCACGCAATAAATTTATTTATTAAACTTTTCCAGGCTTCAGCTTCCACGGCAGTCATGATTTTTCACATCATGACAAATACTATCATCTCGCCAAACAATCGATGTATTGCGAGAAAAGTTTGCTGGACGTGTTATTTCGTGAACTACTAATCTCAACTGGCCACCAAGATCATGCAATTTGACGCCCGAATAATTTCACGAAACATTCAGGCCACCATTGAAATAAATATACCACGCGATATGTCTGAAAGGGTAATCGAAAATTGGATCTCCAGAATGTATTCCACCAGACGAAGACGAGGGGAGCACTTGAACGACAAAATTTTCAGAACATAATGCCATTATTTGTTCTACTAGATAAAATAAAAATTAGCGGGTTATCACTTGTAGTTATAATTGAGACCGTGCGTTGTGTGTGCGAGAATTTTACAAACACAATGATTTGAGGTTCATTTTCATCTCAACGGTCATGTAAAACAGCAGAACTGTCGTTACTGGAGTGTAACAAACCCGAAACACAAGTATCAAAAATCTCTACATTCGCCTAAAGTCATTGTATAGGCTGCAATTTCAGCACGATGAATAATTGGCCTATACTTTTTTTGAAGACGGCAGGGGACGCGCATTTACCGTTAATTCAGAGCATTATGTGGAAATGTTCGACAATTTTTCGGTACCTGAACTGCAAAACTTTAATGGTTATAATTAGATAACATGGTTTCAGCAGGACGAAGCAACGTCACACAGATCCAACAAGTCTCTGCCACTTTCGCAAACAAATTGATCTCCAGAAGAGGCGATATAAATTGGTCTCCACGTAGTCCTGATTTGAGCCCCATGGACATTTTCTTGTGAGGCTATCTAAAATCGAAAGTTTACGTCAATAAACCGCGTTCTTTGGTGCAGTTAAAAGAAAATATCCGTCCTAAGGAATATTGCTATTCGTTTAGATGAGTGCCGTGAGCGTGAAGGTTTACATTTGGATGAACTTATTATTAAAAAGTATTAAATGTGTATTTCAAAGGTTTCTTTGACGGACGTCTCTATTTTATTTATATCGCTATATCAAAAAGAAACTTTCTTTAGGGACACGTTGTATAATTATCTAAAGGTTGAGATAATGATGTTGTAGTGAAGCATATTATTTTGACACTTGTATGACATAAATATTTCGAATGGCTTTGTGCTTTATTCAGCGATGAAGAATTTTGGAATCAAGAGTGTATAACAATCCTTGAAAATCCACTTTAATCATTCAATGGTAGCCCGTGACCATTTTTTGTTCCCGAAATATTTCAGTTTCCATCCCTATTCCAATAAAGAAACCCACCGAAAGGATACTCTCGAGAATGAGATCGGTGTTATAGCAAGAGAGCATGAGCTAAAAAAAACGCTTGTGCATCATTCACGTTCAACGTTCTGTCAAGAGTAGTATGTATGTATGAGTTGAGAATTGAGTGTCTTTAAATATCCCATATATTTAACTCAAACATATTTTTGATAAAACACCTTATCAATTATTTGGCGTCTCTCAATGTGCTATTCGCTAAACATGTTGCATCATTAGGAGATTTGAGTGTTATATTTAAAATGTGTCAATACAAAATTATCATAATAACGATTGAAGTAACCATGATCTTTAAACCGTAAATTTCTTAAAATTCACATCAGAAACATTTCAACAGTTACGATTCAAATATGTTTGTTCAATTATAACACCTAAAATTAAAGCTTTTAATACCTTTTTAATCCTCTTACTTTTACATTTCTTCAGCATCAACCATTATCGAGTTTTCAAGCCACTAAATGAATTGTTTACCAAACTAAAACCCTTAATTTTACCAACAAATAAGAAGGTTTTAAAGACACAACAATACTTCATTAAAAAAAAATATGAATAATGATTTCAACTAGTTCTCCTATATTATCCTACTCCAATGGCCAATACCGTTCTTAAAATCTTAACCAAACCAATTACTTAACAAAGAAAGACGCAGATGGTACACTCCTAGTGGCACACAATATCATTAAAATGCTCTGCTCGTTGGGAAGTCGTTTGCAAATAAAACAGAAGCGTGAGAATGTAACCTCTACCAAGATAGATGTTAGAATTTTAAATATTCTAGAATTATTAGGTACGCTTTTGAACTAATTGAATTATTTTCATGGGTAATTTTTTAAAATTTTGTAAAGAGATAATATTTAAGATAACTCGATAAGTAATATGCCTAACGGAAATAGTTTCTAGAAATAACTTCGAGTTAAAAGCCTTTTAACAACTGTTATCCAGAGTAGTAAGAATTACACAACTTAGGGGCTCATATCATTAATAATATGTTTACAAATCGAACAAAAGCAAATGTTTAATAAAGAATGTGAAAGCACGCCTAAATACAGTGTTATTAAATATTTGTTCATTATAAGAGTATATTAAAAGTTTGCTCTACAAATGGTACTAATTGTACCATAATTAATTCATAATTGACAACATTCAATATTTTGAAGATTGTAAAAATCTATGTGTATGTACTCTGTAATTGTTGTTCTATTGTCCTCGGTAAAACCAATGAATGAGCAATGTGCCAATATTAACTTTTCTGTGAAACTAAATAAAACGTTTCAGGTGCTAAAGCAAATAAAGTATGTCCGGTAACAATTTTAGTTGTAGTGCACTGGAATAATAATGTATTCTTACGACAAATACATGCATGGGTCATTAAAACACTAAACATTTTTAATTTTTGTCATAAAAACGAGATAATGTATATTGGTATACTACCAAACATTAAAACAAAATGTAACATTCAGTACATATAAAAAATATTTAATTTAATTACCTTATAATTAAATTATATAAACAATCTCCGGGCAAGTTCTGACCACACTCCCAGAACAAGTCAGTAGATGAAAGGGGTATTTTCAAGATATGTTCAAGAGCATTACAAAACAATAAAGCTCCGGAACTGGATAATATACCAGCAGAATTACTCAGGGCACACCCTGAATCGTGTTCTGAAGTGTTACGACCCTTAATAAATCAGATGTGGGAGTCAAACAATGTTCCCGATGATTAGAAAAAGGAATTAATAATTAAGTTACCAAAAAAGGAAACTTACGCATTTGTGACAATTGGTGAAGTATAACATTATTAAACACAATCATTAAAGTTGCAGCACAAATCATCCTAACAAGATTGGCAGGACATATAGCAGCAGAAATGGGTTCAGGTCAAGGAGGCTTCAGACCGGGTCATTCGGGTACTGATCACATAAATTCTGTTAGGATCATACTAGACCAGTCAGCTTAATGGAGATCGCCACTCTATATACTATTCATCGATTTTTAGAGGGCATTCGACAGTTTAGCCCACCGTGCCTTATGGAAAGTTTTAAAACAAAAAGGAATAAACGAAAAAATGATATTCCCCTTATTCGGGAAATGCATACGAATGCACAACGCTGTGTAGTCCATGGTGGATACAGAAGTGAGGAATTTGAAATTTTTACTGGTGTGACGATAATGAGATAAAAATATCAACAAAGGTCAATTCGGCCTCCAGTGGACCCTCAATTCTAGCTTGACGGACCTTGAATACGCGGATGACATATGCCTTATGTCGCATCAATACAACAATGGTTCATATGCTAAATTTACTTACAAAGGAAGCCCTGAAGGTAGGCTTCAAAAATTAATGTAACAAAAACCAAATCGCTGAGAAACAACACCAGAAATGTCAGTCTTTTCTTCCTCAACGGATCACTCGTAGATGTGCAGAGTTTTACATACTTGGGCAGCATTCTAACAGAAAATGGAGGTGCAGATCATGATGTCAAAAGTAGAATACGAAAAGCTCAAGGAGCTTTTGGAGCTCTAGCACCTGTATGGAGAGCAACACAACACTCAACGTAAACAAAACTTCTTATATTTAACACCAATATTAGGGCGGCTTTGCTCTACGGATGTGAAACGTGGAAAATATCGAAGGCAATAACAAAAAAACTTCAGGTCTTCATAAACAAATGCCTGCGAAAAATAATCTGCATATTCTGGCCGAACAAAATTCGAAACAAAGACTTGCTTTATCACACAAACCAAAAGAAAATTGAACACGAGATAGCACTTCGTAAGTGGGGATGGATTGCTCACACACTCAGAAAACAAAATAGCTGTATAGCCAAAATAGCATTGGACTGGGATCCGACTGGTAAAAGAGGTAATGGAAGGCCTGCGCGGACTTGGAGGAGATCTATCAATGATGAACTGAAAGGATCTGGCGCAGAATAGATCCAGATGGCGCGCTTTTATTGAATACCTATGACCCGCGTAGGAGTTGCAAGGACCATATATATATATATATATATATATATATATATATATATATATATATATATATATATATATATATATATATATATATATATGTATATATATATATATATATATATATATATATATATATATATATACATATATATATATATATATATATATATATATATATATATATATATATATATAATTTAATTAATATTAATTTTGTTACCTTAGATAACGCTGACTTACAAAAAAAAATTAATGTTTCCTTCACTTCATGAGCCAAATATTACTAATTTTGAAATAAAAAAGAATATGAGATAGAAAAAAAATATATTAGCTTTAGTTTCTGTTATATACAATAGGTACTTTAGGTTCTGTTATATACAAACTATTACAACATTAAATCGATTTTATATTACTATTAAATAATAATTATTATTAAGTTTATAGTTACTAGATAGTTTATATTCTAATTTTCGATTTAATGTAGTAATAGTTTGTATTTCTGTGTTTCTATGTTTGGTTTGTTGTATGCTCGATCTTGAAGTGATTCTTCATATGTAATAGAAAATAATAACAAAGAGAAAACGATACATTTTAACTACATATGCCAACAACATTGAAAGTCCATTTGAAATGTTTTAATGACAGTTACATTCTAAGAGTTCAAAATTGATAGTAGAATACCTGGCAGGTTGTTAACTCCCGAAATCAACTATTCTTGAGACCAGAACATTTATATTGTTGGTCAGTGTAATTAATAACTAATAGATTATAACAATTAAAAATATCGCAATGATATAGTTTCATTAAGTATATTTGTTATAAGATCTCCACGAAGCGAAATAATTTTAGTAGCTCTTGTTTAACAATTATCCGACTTGCAATGTAAACGAAAACTCTAAAAAAATTAGTTAATTAATAGGCTAATCTTACGAAAAGTCATAGAAAACATTTTTTTCCGACAGATTTTTTTTCCTTTTAGTCTCTGTTTAAATTAATATTTATTAGCATACATTTTTAAATTTAACTGAGTTAGCCGATACTTGATGGAAATTAATTTTAAATAAATAAAACAAAACAAAAAACAAAAAAAATTGTTAGTTTAGTATAACTTGTATTTGAAAAAGGCACTGAGTGTCGAAACAATTGTCATACATACAATTTTAAATATAGTGGAAATGTTTAGATATTAATCTTTGTTTATTTATTTGTATATTTTTTTTTACTTGCTACACCCGGTTTCGAGGCAGTGTAACGGCGTAGTACTGGCTGCGCGGTGCTCTATTTTCAACACTAAATTAAAAGTATTAATAACAGAGGTAGAGTTCCGGGAGTTGGGACTTTTTATTGGAAATTTCCTCCTCTTTAAGGATCTTTTAAAAGTCCTCTAAGGTTAATACTTGTCGAGTTATTTGCGAAAAACCAGGCCCTTTTTGCGAATCTTTATTTGTTGATAACTTTTGCAATTGTTTATGTGCGGGCTTTCGCACATTTTTCTAGATGTCATTCCAAATCCAATGAGCCCTCACTCAGATTTTAAATCGTAGTAGCAAAAATTTTTTCGCACGTTGCTAAATTTGTGAACTAGACTATAAGACTGCAATCAATAAAATACACAAATATTGATTGATTTTAGATAAGAACACTTCCCTTAATTTTGAATATACATAGAGAAAGATGCCCTCATATGATTTCGAGGCCAGTCAATGGAAGGTATTGAAAGATATTACACGGAAAGAAAGTTGATAATCTATACACTTGAATTTCTATATGAATTTTTACGTAAATTTGATTTTGAAAAACTGAATCACTGAAATTGACTTATTGACGAACTTTGATAACGATGTAAATAAGCAAAATTGTTAGTTATAGCATATAAATAATCCACGTACGTCTCAAGAACTTGCGATGTATCCACAAAGGGTTACGATTTGATGCTAATTTTAGGCATAATACTTTTTCAAAAAATTACTGATGCTGTACTAAATGGGAATGGCATTAGAATGCCAAATTAGTCATTAACGTAACATGCCATTCCGTAAACCTTAAATTCCTTTTTCCTATTGGGTATATTCATACACATCAATTTTTTATACCTATTATGCCAAAAAATAAATACCATGTGGCAAATAACCTGAAAGTAATACATACATGCTCTTCTCCGATGTCTTCAAACTGGTTCGTGATTTTTATGTGACTAATCATTAGCGGGTGGCATTTCAGAATTAAACTAATGCTGCTTTCTCACTTGATATAAGCAATAAATCAATGTTTGTGGCACATTAATGAGGATGATAATAATCTGTTTGTGATCCAAACGGATGCTAATAAATTTTAGCTAGATTGGACAACACAATACGTTATTTGAATATAGTCAAGATGGTCTATTTATAGAACAAATTGCAAGGAAACCGTTCTTATCATGTATCAATCAATATTACAGATAATCACATAATGTATGAAAAAAAAATCATATATCACTCATACCTAAAAGTATTGGGTCTCCAGCTCGACACTTCTTAAATTTTAAATTATTTTACCATTCTCAATACGTGTTAAACAACTATGGCTAAGTGCAGCAAAATGAATTTGATGAAATGGCATTTTCCAAAAATAAAAGGTCAATACTTTTTCAACATTCTTCTGTAGGATACTCGTTAGATCTCCTACTATACGACTACCACTCCTTCACATCTCAAGTATTTTGCTCATCCATTGACTTGAAATATTATGTAAAGTGATCCTAGTATTCAAGACATTTTTTCCTTTTTTGGATATTTTGCACTATTGGAATGTCATGATGTCAAAGTGTTTTCACGTAAGTATAAAGGTCATGTTCAATTTAACCGCAAAAATTGTATTTGCACCGTGAATATGAAGAAAATAAGATACATAACGTTCTGAGTAAAGTTCCTACAGTTACCTTAATTATTAATGAAAAATTAAGAGAAGTTCAAGATACTCAATGACACGATTGTGTAGTTTCAGCAGGTAATAAATACTCAACCATAAAAAATTCATATAATATTATAAATAATAATCTTTCGTATATATTTGATGACAGATGGTTGTACAAATTTTGTGTTTTAGGATTAATACGTCGTGTGGCTTGGAATTATTGATTTCGACATTTAACATCCTGTGGCACATTTAAACATATTTCTTCGGGAGTTGTTTTTGTAATATTCATACAAAATGGTACGAAATAGGATCGATAACTAATTAGATTTTAGATTTTTAATAAATTTATCAATACACTGACGATAATAACAGGAATATGTTGTATAAAAACTAAAACACTCGTATCAGCTGTTGAGGGGAAATAAACACTGCGACGTCACACGCGCTCCGGGAACTTTCGGCGCGTCATCGGTACTAGGTTTATAAATGTATTTTCAATTTGATATTACTTTTTAATTACAAGGAAAAAAAATAGTTTTGTTATAAAAATTATATATGATACCCACATTCCTTCTTTTTGAACTTTGTTCAGTGGTTTTAAATACATATATAAGGGACTATGAAGTTTTAAGCTTTGTGGCTAATTCCTGGGTGTTTGTTTTGAATCAGCTGTAATTTCAGTCAACAATAGATCCTTATTAAACTCAATAATTCTTTCAGATTTTAGACCGTCGAAAAGATTGAAATCACCATTCTTGTATTTTGTAAACTTCTTGTATGTATAATAGAACATGTTAGTATTGCTAACATGTTCTATTATACAAACACCATTACACACAGGATAAACAGCACTGATGATATTTATGGCATTAGTAGAATTGCTATGCTTTCGCAACTCATAAAGTATCAAATGCCTAATATGGAACACTTTTCTCTTCTATTTTTATAGAATTCAGATATTTTTTTCTTCAAAATTAACAATAAGCTCACTAAATATTAATATATTTAACAAGAAAACAGGTTAAGTTATATAGGGTTATCAAATGAGAGCTATATATTTTTAAATTGGAATAAAAATAAAACGGTATATCAACGTGATTTTTTTTCAATTATAAATATTGGTTCATGACATTTTTATTTAAAAATAATTTCATGTAAATAACCACCTCTGGATTAAAAAGAAATCTATTCTGGAATACCAATTTTTGATTAATTTGCCCCATAAATCGGTATTTATTTCACCAATAACACGAATAAAGTTGGTTTTAAGGTCATTGAGTGCTTGTACTTTACTTGGTGGCCAAGTAATATCGACATTTTTTGAAATTACACGGTCATTGGACTTTTATTTTAATAAATGGATTGTGTCACAAGATGTATGGCATGTTGCACCATCTTGTTGAAACCACATATCGTCCAAATCAAAATCATCCAATTCATGCCAGAAAAAATGAGTAATCATGTTTCTGTAGCGTTCTCCATTGATAGTAACTGCATTTACATTTTCGTTTTTAAATAAGTACGATCCATTTACACTTCCAGACCATAAACCACACCAAATTGTTAATCCTTGTAAATGTAAAAGTGTTTCATGAACCGCATGTGAGTTTTCTTCACTCCAAATGCGACAATTTTGTTAATTTACGAAACTGTTTAACCGAAAATAAGCTTCATCGCTGAAGTTGATTTTTTTATGACATAACGGATCTGTTTCAAGTTGCTCCAAAGCACAAAATTTGACGCAACAAATGCCTATTTGGTTTCAGTTTTTGGGTTAACTGAATTTGATATGCCTTGAAATGCAAATCTTTATGAATAATTTTGGTCAAACCATCGATGTTTTCAGCAATATGTTTAACTTTTGATGGGTTGGATTCTTAGCATCACAAACACTTCCATGTGATTCGAATTTTTTAATTAAATTACGTATAGTAAGCTCTGTAAGTCGATTATGTTGACCATAAATTTCATGTAACGCCAGCCCGAATACATTCATTATTTTTGCAATAAATTTGAACAATTTGTACACGCTGTGCAACTCTATATTTTTTCATAATGATTTGCCAAACAATTCTAAATGCAAATGATAATTTTAGCGGGAATAAGAAAAAAATAACTGGTGACATTTTACAAAAATATATATTATTAGTTTGATAAACTTTTATTAAGTTAAATTATTCTCAGTAGATGGTTATTTTTTTAAAAATAATCCGAAGTAAAACCAAATTGAAGAATGTGGGAGAGCAAATTACGCAACTTAAGTAGAGTTTTGCTGGCCACAGTTCGAGACTGAAAGACAAGAGATTGAATAATCTAATACAGCAACGGGGATCAAGGTTGAAGAAAAAAACGTAACGCTAATCTTAGATGAGATGGGCGATAACTTAAAATAAAATAGTGGCTTACACTGGAAACGTATGATACAGATTAGAGATTGGTGGAAGCCTATTCGCCTATTTCCCACTACTACCACTTTTATAAAATTCTTCAATACAGTTTTTCATTGATAGAAAAGTTTCTCGTACAGAGAATCCCGACCAGCTTAAAAATAAAAACGATTAATATTGACGCAACATCGTGGATTAAAAATTCCATTTATGGCATGGCCTACAAGAAGTTCAAATTAATCAGAAACTGGAATGATTATAAGAGGAAACGCAATAAGGTTGTAATGGTGATTAGAAACGAAAAGGGGAAAATTCATTATATGAATAGAATACTGATCGTAATAGAGATAAAGTAAGAAAATGTGGTGAATGTTCAAGAAATTGGTGGGGAGTGGCAGAAAATCTGATGTGTTTGAGGATGTTGTTTTCCGCTTCGACTGTTGGAAAGTTAGAAGATAATTTTAACAATTTTTAGGCTAAAAGTATCCGGGAGATAGCTCCCATTCCAAATCAGATTCAAATCTTTGACAGTACCATTCAATATCTTTTTTTGACGTTGACAAATTTTTAAAGAGCGTATTTCAGCAATTGGCCAAAGTAAGCGTCATTGTTCCGATACCAAAGGTTGAAAATCCTGTACTACCAGAGAATTTTAGGCCAATCAATCTATTGCCGATGGTTGACAAAATACTGGAAATAGTGGTGTGTAGACAATTGCGTACATACTTTAAAAAGCAAAATTTCATTTATGTGCTTCTGAAACCAATCATTCATGCGAGTTTGCTGCACATCAACATATTTGTAAGATATGGCGCCAAGATATTAGTGACGATAATGTTATTGTTGGTGTATTTGTAGACCTAAAACGTGCATTTGAGACTATCAACAGAGAAAGATCTGATTATGAAGCTGCAGTGCTACGGGGTTTTATATCAGGGATTTTGGAATATGATATTGGTATCCCACAAGGGAGCGTATTGGGGCCCTTTTTGTTTCTTAAATAAATAAATATATATATATATATATATATATATATATATATATATATATATATATATATATATATATATATATATATATATATATATATATATTATTCATATATATATATATATATATATATATATATATATATATATATATATATATATATATATATATATATATATATATGATGCTGGGCCCGTGGAGAAAAGTATTAAAACGCTAAGGAAGTTCACCCGTGCTTTTCCATTCGTTCATCCGCCATCCAAAGAGCCAGCAAGCGTCACCTAAGGTCGGTTTGACCACAGTCTGACTGATGCAACCGTTTACTGCAGAATGGCGTGCCTGCATGTGATTCCAGCCTCCAACATGGCCAATTTATATGGTCATGGCTTTAGTCGTTCCTTCATTCGCTCTTCAGGTGTCTAGCTTGAGCCCAACTGATGACGGCTTAAGGTACGAAACCGGTCTTGGGAGACGCTTGCTGGCGCTTTGGATGGCGAAGGACGGAAAAGCACGACGTGGAGCATGATTCTGAGAAAGAGGGGTATTTGCAAGTCGTTTATTGATAAAAAATAAAATATTTACATCGGGAAGAATAACATTGGAATCGTTGACAAAATTAAATATCTAGGGATAATTCTTGATTCTCAGTTGAAGGTTTGTACTCGTAAAATAGGGTTCATTCGTAGAATATCACATAATTTAAGTAATTAGTCAAAAATGTTAATATATAATACCATAATATATTCCCATTTTAGTTATTGCAGCTCTTTGTTGTTAGGTTCTAATAAAAATGAAATAAATATATTGTAAATTGGGGTAGGTATACACCGGCGGATTTGATGTTGTGCTCTTTGGGCTGGTGCTCTGTATGAGAGAGTATTCAGATGGCCAGTGAATTTTACCAATGAATTTTAACCAAACCAATGAATTTTAGAATTAAAAATAACTTAATACCTGCATATATTGGAAGGCTCTTAATAGCGTGATCTGAAAAAACAACAATGTAACATTCGCCTAAAAGATAGGATCTCCATATAACTTTTGAACGTAGTACGTATATGCCGAAATCGCTTTTTGAGAATGGTATTTGGCTATTCAGTGGTATGCCATCAGAGCTAAAAGTATAAAAAGTTTTGGAGTGTTTGTAGATAAAATCCGTAAACCTTATTTGGTAAAATAGGTTTGGTATGTTTAATTTTGGATAAACTATTGTGTATATATTAAATTTCGGAACAGATGATATTTGGATATATTTATGTTATGTATAGATATGTATAACTAACCATAAATTAATTACAAATTTTATATAGTAGCCAATACAAGTGCTAAATAAACATTATTATCGTTATTATTACCCTAGACGCGGGGTAAAAAACCGTAACATAATGGCTAAATTATAGGAACTACAAATTCATCATTCCACTTTTTGCTAGAGGATAATTCTAGATATAAGGGTCTATTAGATAAAACGGAATATGGAACCGCAATCCCGGTACTTTTTAATTTAAGCAGTAACATGTAAGTAAGACGATAGAAAATTTTCATGAAATATTCGTGTTATCTTAATCCGGTTTAGAAAATATGCACTGCTGACACATAATAACAGTTTATGACCGTAAAAGAAAACCTTAGATAGGCAATTAATAATAATAAAACCTGAATTGGCTTCGGCATCGAATGACTAATTGAAAACGTTAGATGCCCAACTGTGTTATTACCCCGATTTGCGAAAATCCAGCTTTAATATTTCATTTTTGTTTCAAGTCTGTTATAATTGAGGTTATTTCTCTTCGACCAGATCGATAATTCAGATGGTCCGTATACTTCTTCATGAAAAAACTCCGGAAACTAGTTTACACCATTTAAAATCCGTTAGCTACTGCAAAAAAATTATATTACAGATTTAAATTTAGTCTGATTTGCAACTAATTATATTGCAACTGTTAATACTAATATACAGAGTTAGTGAATTACTGGGTTTAACAAAAGTATCTACGTATTTTCCTTTGTTTATAAACAAATGGTTATACTTCACTCCTGAGAGGCTTAATCCGATTTCTGCCCCGACAAATAAATATTCCTTTTTCAGTACTAAAGTGATTCCACTGCGCAATATTAAGTCAATGCTTTTAACAAAAACGTTACAATGAGTGAAATAGATCACGAAATTACGGTAATTTTAAGACATTATTTTAAAAAAACCTCAAAGCGACTAATGCTGCTGGTGAGATGTGTAAAGGTGCGGTATCAATCCGCAACGCTCAGCTCTGGTTCAAAAAGTTTCCGGGAGGTAGATAATATAGGATACATAATATAGTTTGGGATACTCCAAATTACCACTAAGCATTTGTGAGGCATAGGAATGGAATAATTTTTTTAAAATGTCAATAAGTAAGAGCCTTAAAAGGTAAATACTTTTGTTACACCCTAGTATATCATAATTAATTTTATTTCTATTTCAACGCATACCTAGGTCACTGGAAAATTATCTAGGTCCTGCAAAAAATAAGAGCCATAAAGTGATGAGTAAAACAGGCTTTATTGTTTTTCAAAATATTAGGCTTTTTACCTGAACCTACTTTTTCATTTGGTTTAATTAGTTTTCGAAAAAGTTATGCCCCTTAGAAATGGTGACCCCAGAAACCTCGTTTAGGTAGGATTTAAGGGCCTAGACGGACCATAAAAATCAACGACAACGCATTTTATTATTTATACTCTAGAACAATATCAATATGCTAAATAAAAATGAAGAAGTAATAGATAATATAAATCCATCAACAAGTGAAAATTTAATCAATGAAGAACTAACAGAAGCTATAGAAAAACTAAAACAGGGGATTGGAACCTGGGGAAAACGAAATCACCCCGAAAATGCTGATATACATTCCACGTGCAAGAAATGCACCTTTGAAAACTGTTTAACTTGGCATGGAAAAACAAAAAAGTACCAAGAGAATAGACTAATGCGTTGATCATACCAATACCTCAAGAAAGGAAATAAAATTCCTCTGTATAATAGCAAAAATGTACGAAACTATACAAGAGAGAAGATTGAGAGCGGAAATTGACAATACATTACTAGACTGTACAAGATTGTACAAGACCATATTTTCATCCTTCAACATATAGTAGAAAAAGCGAGAGAGAAGAACCGAACAGTATACCTATGCTGCATAGACAAGAAAAAAGTTTTTGATTCAATAAAAAGAGAAACCATCCGGAACGGCTTGGAAAAGAAAAATATTAACAAGGATCTTCTCGCAGCCACTAAAAGAATGTACCAAACCATAACAAACCAAATTAGATCGCACAATAGAGTATCTGCTCCTTTTACCGCAATGGATTGAGACAAGTCTAAGTCCGCTACTGTTTATAAACACAATAAACAAAATAATCAACATATGGAAGAATAAACTTAAGAAATAGTATGTGGTATGGGCAAAGATGAAACCAGTTAATATAGAAATGTGTTTATTTGATGTCGATATAGTTCTCATGGCAGAATCTGAAGAAAAATTAAAATTCAACATAGAAGTATGGAACGAAGTAGCTGTAAAATTTGGTCGACACATCAATGTAAATAAAACACAGATCATGATATTGACAAATAACCAAGGACACTGCAAGGAGAGAACATTAACCTTAAACAATATGGACATTAAACACACTGAAAACTATAACTACTTAGGTACGTTTATAAATAATAGGGGAAACCAGGACGATAAACTGAACAACAGACTGGCGAAAGCAGGAAGTTCATTCCAATCACTAAGCAGAGGCTTCTTAAATATTAAATATCCAGAAAAAACGAAATTGCCAATATATAAAACAATATATATATATAACCACACTAATATATGGATGCGAAAATTGGGTCTTGAATAAACGACAAGAGTAGAGTAAAAGCGAAATTATACCTTCGTAAAGTACAAGGAATAAAAAGAATAGACAGGGTCAGGAATAACATAGTCAGAGACAACCTGGAAATACCAGCACTCATATCTAAAATACAAGAGAGGAAACTGATGAGTCGGCTATATAAACAGAATGAACCAAGCCAGATAAACCAAGAGAGTTTGGGAAGCTAGAGCGATGGGAAAGAACAAAAAGGGAAGGCCGCGTAAGACATGGAATAAGGACATCACAGAAACACTTCAAAGAGGCAAAAAATGGCGGGAAGCAGTTCACTTAGTTAAAGGTCGTAAATTATGGAGACACTTCGTTAACACATAAAATGTAATTTTATCTTGACACTTTCGTGTATTAAGAGGAAGGATTAAGTTAAATCATACTTAAGAACAAAAAAATCACAAAAAGATAAATCACATGATATTATATTATATTATATTCTATATCCTTCAAAATATCTATTGTTTGATATTATAGCGATGAAAGATGCTGCTATGAAATATGATGACTATTTCGATTCGTTCTATGAAATTTAATGATGATTTCTGGCAAACAAATTGTAGCATACTAAAGAGCAATGACAATCCTTCGATTTTAAAAAATCATTTATGTCGAATTACTGCTTGAATAACTATTTTTGGTCGTTTTGGTTGTTTGGACTGCCGATGTACAACAAATTCGTAGCTCATTAACGGACGGGACCTTTTTTTGCGTTTAGGTCTTGCGGGATCTATAGACAATAAAGCATTTTTGCAGCTAAATGCTTCAAAAACCAGACCGTTCATAGCATCAAAGGCCTCATTAAATATATTAACCTTTTAAAAGATTCTTTTAAAAATCAAACTGATTCAAATATTCAACACTTTTACTTTTATATTAGGAAAACCTAATATTCTCTTAGTTTGCCTACTCTTGCAGAAAAGATCAACATCATTCTTAATAAATGATGGACATACACTTGAAAGAAAATATAATTTTGTGTTTGTGTTCGTTATTTTTAATTATTCATGATGTCATCTTTGAAAGAGATACAACATATTAGTTATTTGCCATCTTAATGTTTTGTTACAATTTAAGTTAATTAAATAATTTAAATACGGCCTCTCAAGGGTATTCAAATCGTCATTATTTATAACTAGATGGACAAGTTACCAAGTTTTCACGACCTTGAAATTGAAATGGATCACAATCAATATCAATGTAAAATACAATAATATATAATACATTGATGCATCATCATTTTTAATTAGAATTTCAGTCATATCAATGTAAGAGACATTACGCAAAGACTGTATAGAGATATAGAATAATAATGATTTTAGCTTCACTTTCAAATGACAGAACTCAAAATTGAAGATATGAAAATGCTACAACCTTCAAAATTGAAAATATTGATTATGTTAGAACAGAAGATTTGGCAAATAAGAAAACACTGAAGGCCGTCAAATTTAATCAAACGTGGATGCTAACCACTAGTTGAATTGCATTATTAGAAGCCTAATAATAATAACGAATTCATTTATTTCAATGTAGCAATATAGCTTATCTTATATCAGTGATATAAACTGTATTTATACCACTACTTAATTAACTTAGAACAAATGAGGAACATTAATGCATTAACGTTAAAATGCATAATCATAAAAAGCTTAATATAATGAGTGAGAAAAATCTGTAAGAAATATTTTTGTTTAGTATATATTTTTCAGACATCGGTTTCATCTCAAACAAAACGAAATGGTTATCGTTTGTTTAGAAGGCTTTTTAGCATACAAATGTAAGAAAAATGTTTGTTCAATTTACATCTTTCGGTCTCTTGTTCGTTCTCAGGCAAAACGATAGTTTTATCACTTTTTTGGTAAAGATGGATTTTATTGCATTTGACCAGATGCAGACTATATTTCATTTTTCCACTTAAGGACACTGGGTTGTGTTATTGTATTTACATTCAAGGCGTTCGCCGATCCTATCAGCGAACTAAATCGGCGAATAAAAGCTTCGACAACACTTAAGGGCAGTTACCACCAGATGTGCGATAATGGTGGGGCATCTTTAGAGCTGGCTTCATTTCAGTATTTGAAACCAACATTTTCACTTATACTGTGAACAAGTGTCGTGTCGTGTCGTTCCAGAATAATTTCAAGGGCGAGTGTATCACTGAACACTTTGTTATCTATTAACTTTTATTAGTTGTGAGTTTGTAACTGAACACTTTGGTTTCTGTCAATTTATATTAGTTTTGAGATATATCTAAAGCTCTATTATCTCTATTATTTCTATTTGATGTTTTTATTGATATTAAATGATTACTATGTAAGTGAGTTTTTCAGTGAATACTTTGTTTTCTAGTATTCTAGTAGTTTCGATAAGTATTTAAATATTACTTCTATTTCTTTTTTTCACAGAATACTGTTCTGATCATTATCAAATATTCAAGTACAATTGAATTAAATCTGTTACTGTTCATTTTAAATAATATTTAAAACTCATATACCCAACTAACCGCCCAGTTAGAGCAATTACCGTTAAGCCATCCCAGTTATTATTAGGGATATTAGGGATGTATATCTATCTCTATATTATAGATATATGTAAAAAAAGAATCCTTCTATTTTATGTCACGTGATTTGTGATGTTCCTTTCATTTTATGTCACGTAATTTTTGTCGTTTTTTTCTTACAAATCGAATATCGAGCCGTCATTAAATTCTTGCATTTGAAAGGCAGTACCCCTACGCAAATTAAAGCCAAGGTGAATGCTGTTTACAGGAACTCTGCATTTTGGCCAGCTGAATTTAAACATGGTTGAACTAGCTTGGTTAACGATGAACGTTCGGAAATGTTAAAAACTGCAACCACTACGGATAACATTGAAAAAGTTCATCGAATGGTACTAGACGACCGTTGAATTAAGGTTAGAGAGACAGCAGAGGATGAGGGTATCTCGAAAAAACGTGTTTGTCATATATTGACTGAAGATTGGATATGAAAAAGCTAACTACGCGTTGGCCGCCACGATTACTTACTCACGACCACAAACCCATTCGAATAAACATTTCTGAAGCCCTGTTGAAGCAGTTTAAGCGAAATAAGTCGGAGTTGTGTCGTCGATTAATAACTGTAGATGAAACTTGGATTCACAAATAAACTCCTGAAAGGTACAATCGAAACAGTGGACCACGAAGGGTGAATCGACTCCGAAAAAGTTGAAAAGGGAAAAACAATAACAGGGGCATAAAACGCATCTTTAATTGACAAGCTAAAGGTAGGAAATTGCGGAAAAACGGCCACTTTTGAAGAAAAAGAGAGATTCTTTTCCACCAAGACAACGTAACGAATTGATTCGAACTGATTAACTACCTACCGTATTCATCAGATCTGCCCCTCAACGATATTTTTCTCTTTCCTAGGCTCAAAGTTTCGTTTAAGGACATATATTTTCATCGAATGAGGAGACATTATATTCGTAAACGACTATTTTGCAGAACAAGATGTCAACTACTATTTGGACGGATTAAAGAGATGGGAGCATCGTTGAGAAAAGTGTATAGTATCACAAGGACACTATGTTGAGAAATAATACTGAATTTGACAAAAAAACTTGTTTCTAGTTTATAGATAGACTGGAAAATTTTCAGACTACAGTCGTAATTATCAACAAAATCGGGTCAACATTTAAAAACAATATACTACAATAATTAGCTTTCATCGTCATAAATTTAAATTTTATTCCTGGTGACTTAAAACAAAGCTTACAAAACAAGATTTTATGCAACAACAAATATACGAGGATATAATCATCGTTTACAAATAGATCGCATAGCCACTGACTTTTACAGTACATCTTAATGAATAGCAATCATTATCGAAACAAAGGCTTCATCGTCGTATATGACTCGCGGCTAGAGTCGACCAACCAGCCCATTTTCTAATGTGTCATTTTGTCAAGGACAAAACTCTCTAGACATAGAAGGAAAAATGAATATGGCAACGTCAATTTTTGCAACGAACGATTCTCATACCACGGTGGCACTAATGTGCCTATCTCATCGTTCTTATGCACAGAAAAAAATTCTTGATTTATATTGTTGATGGTAATTCGAATATGTATGGTGACTGAGCAATTAACTTATGTACTGTATGTCTGAATGTTACTTTTTTATTTGAAGAATTGTGCAATGAATTTCAAGTCTTATCTATAGTTCTTGTAAATAAATTACAGTTTAGAGGTGATTAATTACTTCTTTTTTAAATGTTGTAATAAAAATGTAAAATGTTCCATTTTAATATTAATATTTGAGTGGTTTTGTTAGCACTGGAGCTTCATTAGAAATTAATATTTTTGATGTTAAATGGGTATAAATACAAAATGTTTCTACAATAAAATATATATATTTTAGGAAATCCACTTAAATGCTATTGATTGCCTGTTCAAATTCATTAAAGGTGACTTGTTTAGGGATATTTAGTCCTTCGCATATTTTAAACGGTTTATTTCTAAACTCTCTAGATGGTTTAGTTTTTTGGTGTAGTTTTACATGTAGTATTTCGAAATCACTATTAAAACGATGATCTTCGTTCAACAGATGTGAGGCATAATTAGAATTATGTTTCTGATTGAAAAAACTTCTTTAATGTTTTTTAATTCTTTTTTGGAAAGATCTGCCTGTAATCCATAATCCACTATATAGTAGATATAACCCCGTTTTATATTTTTTGTTTGTTTTTGCTTTTTGATAAATTTTCCTACACTGTTATTTGTTTTAAAAGCCACTTTTCCGACGGTTTACCAAAATATGTTCGTTTTGAATGAATAGTATTTTTCATTCTTGTGGGTAAATTTTAGAGGCAGCATTTTTATGGAATTTTCTTTTTAAAATGTTATCTATTATTCCCTCCGAATAACCACTGTTTAGCGCAATTTGTTTAATGGGTTAATATTTTCTTATTAAAATCTGCATCGGATAAAGGAATATTGACTAGTCTGTGTATAAGGCTATGATAAGGTGCTAATTTGTGTTGTGGATGTAATAATTTTGTGTGTATTTTTCAGGGAAATTAGAGATATCTTTAGACTACGTGTGTGAGATCCATAAAATTGTTGAACTCAGTAAGTTTAAGCTGTTGTTTTCTTCTAATACAACTGTAAATGTGATATTTTTGTAGATTGAATTAATATGTTCTAGAAATACCGATTTAATTAAGTCTGTTGGTACCGACAAAGCAGCGAAACGCGTCAATTAATAATATAGTGGAAAGTTTCACAAATAAGCCTTTTATTAAACATTTATAATGATTTAACATTTAAGATTATAAACATTTATAATTTCTAAGTAGAAGCCAGCACAATCTAAAAATGTCTTTTTTATTTATAGATTTATATCTGACCGACTTCACTATTCTACTTTTATTACTTCGACTAAGTCGACAACTGTAAATTAATGTAATTTAATTTCTACTACAATTTTAAAAGTATTAGTCATAATGTTATTCTTAATTATTACCAATGTGCCAAAGATGGCTCATACGTTCGTAACAATCTGAAATATCACTTCATTATGCAAGCATTTTGAATAATTTAACATGAGAAACACAGCAATGCAACAGCAAAATAATTTTTACAAACATTTATAGGTACTTCTAGCAAATAAATAAAAAATTACGTCACTTGAATATGAAAAATCGTAAACAATCATATTTGTTAATGTTGAATATGGTTCAAAATTATAAAAATAATTATATAATTTGTAATTATATTATTATATAAATTCAAAATTATAAAAATAAGAATGTCAACGATCAGCGGAGTGAGAATGGGTCCCCTACAAGGAATTTAAGAGAACTCAAGGAGTCAGAACAAATCAGCGGGAGGCCCCCTGATAACTAGGAGTTCTCACTGAAAAGATCCAGTTCCAGGGATGTAGGTAGGGAACTAAAGTGTATTAACTTCTTCATTATAATATTATTGCATTCGCGAAACAGTTAAAATTAAATTGCAACATGGGAAGAATATTTTGATTCCATTCTTTTCAATAAAAAAGCTCTCAATAATAATAAATAGGCCCCGCAGATGAACAAATATGACCATTATTTAAAAAAAGATCGAAAAACCAGTGATTTCCTTAGTATATATTAATGAATAGCAATGAGTATCGAAATAAAAGCTTCGTCATCGTACAGGGCTAGTGGTTAAAGTTGAGTGACCAACCCATTTTTCCAATGTGCCATTCTATCAAGGACGAAACTGTTGAGCTGTAAAAACAAAAAATAAACATGCCAAACGTCATTTTTTCAACGAACGACCCATACGATCTCGCGGTGGTAATAAAGCCTTATCTTGTGGCTTTTACATACTGAAAAATGACCTTGATTTACGGTTGAAGGTAATACGAATATGTAGAGTTCCTGAGTAATTAACTTACGTCGAGTAGCTCTTGTCTGAATTTCACTTCTTTATATGAAGATTTGTACAACTCGTGTTTCCAGCTTGGTTCTGGTTAACAAATTACAATTTAGTAGCGATTAATATATCAGTCTAATTTTTTTGTCCCGGTTGATTTATCTCGAAGCAAGTTCATCATTTTGCTTTTACTACTGGGATTAAGTCGATAATTATAGGTTAATCTAATTTAGCTTCTACTATAATTATATATGTATCAATCATCATGTTATTTTTAATTATTACCAGTGTTCCAAATATAGTGGTCCAGGCGTTTGGAATCGTATTGTATATTAGTTGATTATGATATGATCTTATTCTGTATATACTGAGGGCCAAAAAAGTGAACGTATAATAGAACGTAAATACAATACGTACGTAGTATACATAAAATAGAACGCATTTTGTACACAAATACTGTATTTCTGTATGTAATCATCATAATGCCAGAAAAGTGGTAAAGTAAACGACTTAGTTAATTTTGATTTTATTATCATCATCATGATCTATACTCGTTTACCGGCCATTGCCAGTATCGCGGGCGATTAAGAAACATTACTTAATCGCCTGTCACTCTCTTCTTTCAGTCCTCTCTAGCCCTCGCAAGTTCCTTGGCTCCTCTCCACCCCAGTCCCACTACTCTAAGATACTTGCCAATCTCATCGTTCCATTTCTTTCGTGGTCTACCCCAAGACATTCAGTCTCGTGCAAGGCATTGTGCATACATGTCCAAACCATCGCAGTGCATTTTCCCTTATACATTCTTCTGCATATTTTAATTTCCTAATCCTAATTTCCTTATTTGATACGCGATCCCTCAGAGTTAGTCCCATAATTATTCTCAATACTCTCATCTCACAGGCCTGTATTCTTCCTCTCTAATATTCATTTAGCTTCCATATTTCCAAACCATATATCAAAGTTGGAATGCATAGTGCACTATGTACTATAATCTTAGTCTCTGTTTTCATTTCCTTCTTGTTAAATACTTTCTTAATTAACGAATAATATAATCTGGTATTAGCTTTTAATCTTTCATCTATTTCTATTTCTATCTTTCCATTTTCCGCTATAGCAATTCCTTTTGTTTTATTTCGGTTTATTGCCAGTTGACTTTTGCCCAGCTCCTCGCACCATACATTTAAGTTATACTGTAGGTCTTTTTCTCTTTTCCCAAACAGTACTATATGATCCGCAAAAGCCAAATTATTAATTTCTACCCTTTCTAGACTAAAATATCCCCATGTTGTTTTCTTTATTCTTTTGTTACACTTCTTAATTATCGCGTCCATTACTATGTTAAATAGATAGGATGTCCCTGTCTCACTCCAGATGCAGTTGTAAACCTTTGGTGTACTCTATTTTTTGTTCGGACATAGTTTGTAGTTTCCGAGTACAGATTTGAGATACTTCTAATTATTTCCTTATTTACATTATATTTATTACAATCTCTTGTGCCTCCCTTCTTGAATATCGGAAGTATTACTGCTAATTGCCAGTCCGCCGGTATTTTATTACCTCTCAGTATTTTATACACTAACTGAAATAAAATTAATTTTCCTGTTTCTCCCATATATTTTATCATTTTATCAGTTATTTCGTCATGTCCTGGCGCCTTCCCCATCTTTACCCTCCCCATTGCTCTCTCAAATTCATCCATCTTTATAGATTCTGTGCTCATAATTTCATTGTTCATTTCTATATTACTCTTCTCAAACTTCTCTGCACCTTCTCGTTTTAATTCCAACAATTCTTAGAAGTGTTCTTTCCATATTTGCATTATTTTCTCGTCGTTGATCAGCAGTTCTTTATCTTTATTTCTAATATAGGTAATCTCGTTTGTATTATCCCTTATATTATTTTTTTTATTTTAGTTTTAATTTTTTTATATTATGAGGTATTTGTTGTATGCTACTAAGTTAAGGGGTAGTCTTGTGGTTCATTTGAAAAATAATGAATACCCCGAGTTTGTGTGCCATAACTTTATAGGCAGATATCCGAATTTGAAAAGAAATGATCTCTAAATATGAAAGAAGCAGGTTTAAGTGTTCGTTAAATAGAAGAATAGTTGGAATACGAAGTTCTGGTCTTTCTAAAAGTATACAAGGATGTGATGCAAGGATTCTTAGGCTTCTCGCTATACAAAATCGACATGAAAATACCTTTAAAGTGGGTGATGAAATACCTTTAAAGTGGATGATGCTTTTGTTACATCTGAAGATCTGACTGTTTAGAGGATAACTGTTAATCGACATTTCCTTCCTATTGAGTGCACCACAAGACGCGTTGCTTAGTATAGCGGCGAGGGAAAATTGAATGGGACGTGGAATTAAACGCTATTTTCTTTAGTGACGAGTATCGATTTTTTAGGTAGTCATGATGAATGAAGAGTATAGAACTAATAGAAGAGTCAGACGTTTGCAGAGTGAAATCCGTAATTTAACTTTCTCATTAGAATGATAGACAGAGATGTCTTGATGTCCAGATAAAACTCAACTGGGTTTTTAATAATGTTTAGGTATTTGTAAATGTCAAGGGTGGAGTGTAAAGTTCAAGTCGACATATTCTACTTCCCTGATGCAAGAAAACCAGCAATTCTATACAGTGGCATTTTACAAGCAATTGTTGACGTTGATCTTTGAAAAACTATAGAAATATGGGTACCGAGTTTAATTTACTTCGGTCGACAGTTAACGACAATTTGAAACACATTGGTAAAATGAATAAAGAAACTCTTTGGGTTCCAAAAAGTCTATTAGAAGGAAAAAAGGCAAAACATAACCATATAACCACTAGGATGAGAAATGATTACTTTATGGTAATTTTAAACTCGAAAACAAAGTATGTACCTGGAGTTGGTCAACAGAAAATCTGGCGTTGGTCAGACTATGTAAAAAAGATTCAGGATAAAATTAAAGGTTTAGGATGGAAGATGATATTTCATCCACCTCATTCACTCAATGCTGCATCCTCAATTTATTCAAGTGCTTGTTCCACTTCTTAAAAGGAGAAAAATGTAAAAGTAGACGAAATAGGAAAAAAAAATGGAAGAGATCAAAAATTGACATTTTTCTAATGCAAGGTCATCTTCATTTTACAGATCTATGCACTAGATGACAAGAGATAATTGATAAGGAAGTCTATTAAGGTAAAAGTAAATTTTTCCACTACATAAAAAATGATATTCTTGTCTGGTACACTGAATAAATATCATGAATAAATGAAATAGTGAATAAATTCAAACAAAAAAAAAATGTAGACTTGAAAATACATCCTAAAGAGTATTTCTAAAACCAAATTTATTTTGTGTGCTTCAAATTAAGCTCCTCTCACAGCAATATACATATTCCAAAGCTTTTCCAGTTTTCCAAACAGTTTTTATACTTGGCTTCCGGTATTTTCTTCAAATCGGACAGCGAACTATCTGGTATAGCTTCTATGGACTCGAAATGGTATTGACGAAGCGGTTTCTTCAATTGAGGGAATAGAAGAAAGTCATCCCGTGCCATATTTGGTAAATATGGTACTTGTAGACCAGTATTTGTTTGGTTTTTAGCAAAAAAATTGCAAATTGCGGTAAGCGATGGTGCGTTTTCAAAGCTGGACGTTCTTTTATTACATTTTTATGATGATTATTCAGTACAATATTCTTGACTTGCTGATGTTTACTTCATTAGTTGAAATGGAATGTCTACCTGAATAAGTTTCACTATAACTACTTCTCAACCATCCGTAAAGTCCTTGTACCATTTGTAAACAATTTTTCATTTCACAGAGCTTCACCGCCGCAGAAACTTCATTGATATGTATTATAATAAAATGTAATGCAAATTTTTTGTTCGATAAATTTATTTAAATTTTTTAGCAATTACAAAATATGCTTTAATTTCTAACTTAACAAGCGAAAAACCTAGAAGCGCAGGACTGTCAACGATCACCGTACCAACTAAAAAAACGTCGTAGTATGTTATTTAGACCATTTAGGAAACGTTAAGATTTATTTAGAGAGATTTATAAGAATGTCACCACTGAATTGTTGAAAATATTTATAACCAATAAACATATGATCAAATATTCAGAACTAATAACTCCATGAATAATAACAAAAATTAATTTCCACATTATTTGAATGTGGAAAATATTATGATGATTTTTCGATAGAATATCAATAGTAAAGCTATCGATTAACCCTCGTACCAATATTGAAAATAAGTTCAATCACAAATGCCAATGTTGCTAAGATAAACTAACACAATCATCATCTAAAAATAGATCGAAAAGCCACTGACTTCCACAACACATCTTAATGAATAGCAATCAGTATCGAAACAAAGGCCTCGTCGTCGCATAGGCCTCGAGACCAGACTCGAGCGACCAACCCATTTTCTAATGTGTCATTCTGTCAAGGACGGAACTCTTGAGCCGTAGATGGAAAAAATGAACGTACAAAATGCCAATTTTTGCAATGAACTGTTCTCGTATGATACAATGGGAGTAATAAAGCCCTGCCTCGTCGTTCTTGAATACTGAAAAATGTCCTTGATTTATACGGTTGATCATAGTATAGGCGCATGTGTGGCGACTGAGTAATTAACATAGTAGAGTCGCACTGATCTGAATTTTACATATTTATTTGACGAGTTGCCCAACTCGTATTGCGAGTCTGATTTTAGCAAACAAATTACGTTTTAGTGGTGATTAATTAAAATGTCAGTCTTTTTCTTTATTGACTTGGTGATTTATATTTGAGCGGGTTCATCAGTTTCTTTTATTATTGAGCCCAAGCCGATACTTATATCTGAATATAATTTAACTTCCAGTATACTAGGGTTTACTCAAGATGTTTTGCGCTTTTTTCTTTTCTTTATAAATAAAGGATTATAATTCACTCGTGGAAGATTAAATCCAATTTCAACTTTTTTACTCTAGCATATAAACATTCCTTCTTCAGTATTAAAGTGACTACACTTCGAAATATTCAGTCGGTGGTTTTTACAAAAACGTTAAAATGAGTGAAATAGGATGCAAAATTAGGGCAATTTTAAGACATTGTTTTCAAAAAGGCTTCAAAGCGACTGACGCTGTCGTTGGATTTACGAAGCAGAAGAGGAAGATACCGTATCCATCTATACCGCACAGGTCTGGTTTGAAAAAGTTCCGGGAGGAAGACATGAGTTTTGAAGATAAGGGAAGATCAGCTCGTCCACGGTCTTTCGAACGATCACGCGAACGTTTTGGGAGCAGCTGCAGCTGCAAGATCCTAGAATAAGCACTAGAAAAGTTTCATCAAGGTTCTGTAAATTATTAGAAAGGTTCTAGTTTTAATATCTATTGGTACACGTAAATCATTGTAAACTTTTCTGCGATTAATAAGAATAAACACAAATTAATGGTTTTTCAAAATCTTATATATTCGCTTAAACTAATTTTCAAAGCATTTATGATCCCCAGAAGTGGCGATGTCAGAAAATTGGTTTACTTAGACTTCAATAATCTGATTGAGTTTTACAAATTTCTGACAACCTAAATTATTTTTTGTATTAAAGAACAAAAAACTCATAAAATGTCACATATGATAGATATGGTGTTAATCAGATGTTGATTCAAATTCGCCAAAAGTTCAGTTAAAAGTACAATACAAAAGTAAGGTTTTTATAAAACATGTGCAGAAAATGTAAAGGAATTTCCAATAATATCATAAATATAAAATAAAACTGTAGAGAACAATCTAAATCTGAAAAAATAAAATGAACTTAAAAATAACATTTTCAATGTTAGGCCGCTTTAAACTTTAATGATTGATTATTCTACTGCAAATACAGAGCAATCTGTTGAGAAATATAGCATAGAAAGTGGGTTGTAATGATGTAGAGTTTAAGAATATTTTACTTTAACAGTTCCGGCTTTCAGTCTGTAGTAGTTATCTTAATTATTAGGTCCTCAGCGTAATTTTCGACCCTCACGTTTCATCGACTACAGAACCTATTCGAATAGAACGATTTTATCGGGAGATAACATTTTATTGAGAGATTTTATCACACTCGGAGTATTCACGAGACTTGACCTCTTCACATTTCCATCTCTTCTGATCCTGGCAACATCACCTGATTGAGAGCCTCTTCAGATCTGTTGAGGAAGCCAAAAAAACCCCAATGACTTTATCACATGAAAACTATCAAGCTTTGTTTGATTTGGTATTCGACAGTTACCTGAAAGGTGACAAAAAAGCAAGCGAGGGAGATTACTTCGCATATTAAGTTTTTATTTCTTTTTGCACAAATACATGTCAAAAGAAGTAAAAGAAAAAAGAGGATTACGTGGAGGAACTAATATCAATATGTAAAATCTAATCTCATATCTTAAATTAATTAATTTATTCATAAGCCGTCTGCTTATTGTCAGAAACTACGAGTTTCATTGAGAACATTGAATTTTTCATTATTGATGGTTCCATATTTCATACCATGTGGTTTAGTTTCGTTCAAGTTCTTTAAGTTTAGTATACTAATAAATAATCCGTTTGTATTCAATCAACAATAATAAAAAAGAAAATTTATTTTGTGTGTTAATAGAGGGCGGATTTTAGCCCGCGATAGGGTATTGCTTATCAATGTATTTAGTACACTACTGACTCGTTCTATATAAAAATGATTTAATACTAACCTTAGCTTTATATACATACATCATAAAAAATCGAAACATTCCAATATACTTACAAAAAATAATTGAAATGAATTTATAAACATTTTGGCGATATACATATTTTCATAAACTGAAGTGATGGCGCACGCCATTGCATGAAAGGATTTATTCATTTATCTTTTTTAACAAGTCTGGTGTCTAGTTATTAAGATTACTCATACATAAAATCAACTGTATTAATAAAAACATATTTACTACCGATCTACTAAATACGACAAAACATTACAAATAAAAGGTGATTTGAATCAGTGAATAATTAATAAATAATGTAGTCAATGTCGATTAAAAAATAAGGTAGAATTACATTACATTTTGAATTTAAGGGTAAAAAAATTGTTGTTTTTAGTCCCTTTTACCACTAAGTGTCGGGAGGTTTTTTGGATTGCCTATATTAATTGTAATCACTAAACATTAGTATCATAGATTGCATGACTTCGACGCATTCGCTGTTTAAGTGTATTCCCGGTACTTCCCCGCCTTGCCAGGATCAGTATCCTCTTGACTGGGCTCATTAGTAGCTATGCATTGCATTGTAGCGTATGCATTGCATCCGCACACATTTTACTACCGGAGATTTCGCGAAATATTAGCCTCTTAAACCAATATTTAGTGACAACGTGTGAAAAGTGATTCAATGTAAGTTATAAATAATTTTGTTTATTTACTGTTATTTTGTGTAAATAAATTTACTATTAGTTAGTTGCAATTAATATTATAACTTTCTGTAACATAAAAAAAGTATGTTACTTATTTTTTATGTGTTTTCTCGCTAAATTTCTGTATTTGAACATTTTGGCAATATTTTCTGTTTTAGATGGATTTGAAAGCAGATCAAGATAAAATCTTGTAGATTTTGAATGAGTCTGACAACAACGATGATGATCAACTAATCCAAGGGCTACCAGGGGAGCTTTCCGACTCTGAACTAGATGACAACTTGGAGGAAGACTTATTGTAGACACCGCTGAAAGTGAAGAACCTTCGGTCTCTTCCGCTGATGAGCTGAATGTTGTCAGATGCAGCCGAAACAGAAATATGATCATAGATTCCTTCGAGCGTTCGCAGCCATGCCTACCCTCATCTTCACCGGGAAACCTGGTAATACATCCAGATAAAGACTACATTTATGGAAGAAATAAACACAAGTGGACAATCACTCTATGCACCTCAAGCACCCGTACATCAATTCGAAATAATATTCATTCTATATCTGGACTTGTCAATGAAGCAAGGGATATGTTTAAACCAATTTCATTATTTCATTTGTTTATTTCCGATAAAATGATTGCTCAGACTGTAGTTCACACAAATGCTGAAATTGAGTTGAAAAAGGTGAAGTACAAAAAATTGTCTCATACTAATTCTTCAACATCAGCTAATGAAATGAAAGCTTTGCTCGGTCTCCTCTTACAATTAGCTGCTATAAATAGCAACCATTTACCAACGCGAACGTTATTCGACACTAAACGAAGTGGCAGCATTTTCAAAGCGTGTATGAGTGTTGAGAGATTTGACTTCGTGCTAAGATGCTATCGGTTCGACGAAAGAGCTACCAGATAAGAAAGAAGAGCGTCAGATAAGTTACCACCAATAAGAGAATTTTGGGAGAAATTCATTCAAAATTGTAAAAAATAGTACAACCCCAGTTCCTATCTGACAATCGATGAACAATTAGTTGGACTCAGATGTCACTGTCCATTTAGAATATACTTACCAAATAAGTCTAACAAATATGCCATCAAGATTGTAATGGTTGCAGATTCAAACTCAAAATAGGTGTGCACTGCTATATCACATTTGGGTAAAGGTACAAATTGTATCGAAAACATGCCTCTTGCCGCACACTTTGTGAAACACCTTTGTGAGCCTTTCTATGGGATAAACAGTAATATAACTATGGATAACTGGTTTACGTCCATGCCACTTGCTTCAGAACTGCTTCAGCCTTCTTACTAACTAACAATTATTTGCACATTACGCAGCAATAAACGAGAGATCCAGTCAGAAATGAAAAACACAAAAACTAGGAATGCCGGCACTGCAATGTTTGGTTTTGATGCTGAGAGGACCCTGTTCTCATATAAACCGAAGTCAAACAAAGTGGTTTTTCTTATACCGACAGTATATGAACTGGTTATTAAGCCTAGATGTTCCTCCCAATGTCTCCACCACAAAGAGACCTGCAATCATACATTTCTACAACAGTACGAAAGGAGCTGTCGATACTATCGATTAGATGTGTTCAGCCATTAGCTGCAATCGTAAAACAAATAGTTATATACGTATTTAACATGATTAGATAACGGCAAAAATCATTAAAATGCAGAGCATTGGTACAAAGTTCAGGCATGGTTGAGGGAACGGTAGGATACTGTGACTTTGAGGAGAGACATCAAGGCCAATATCAAAGGTATTTTAAAAATTGAAAATGTTGTGCCAAGTACTTCTCAAGCACAGTCAAACAAACGCAAAATTTGCTCAGTTTACCCGTACCAGACACAGAATGATCAAAGTCGCATGTTACTCCTGCATAAATGCCATTTGTGGTGAATACATGCCATTTGTGGTGAATTCACATTTGCAGTAAGTGCAAGGATTAAGTTTTTGAAGTTTGCGGTAGTTTTTCAGTAAATTTAATAAATATTCTTTCATACCAGTTACTTGTTTAATAATAAATGTTATGATTCAGAAAAAAGTTTAATTTTGTTAGTCATTATGACTAATATTTAGTGACACTGTTACTGAAAAATATGTTAAGTGAGCTAGGGTTAAGGCTCATCCAATTATTGATCACCATAGATGTCGCTTAACTTCAGTTATCTAGAACTGAAGTTTGACGCGATGTGGCTCGCCCTATGGCTAGTAATAAAATAAAATCGAATTATGAATAAAATATCCAAATAAAAAAAATCCTATCGTAGTTTTCCCTTTGTAGGCCATTCATTCATATAATTATTCGTCATCATTATTACAGTTACCCCAATGTCAGAGGAATCTTCCCACACATTTCTTGACATGTGAATTTGTCTCCCTTCATTTTCTCACGTCGTTTATGCCATAAGAAGCGCCAGCAATTTTGTAATGTATAATTGGGGCCTTTTTGAATAAGAAATACAAGGGCAAGAATTTAGTCATAATTAATTCATCCGATTTTTTAGATTTTTAAATTTCAAAAAACAAAGTTTTATATGACAGTGCATACTGACTCATATTCTTGTTGATATCGGTTGCTGAAACCTTTCAAATAAAGATAATAAATAGCACTACGATTATATTTTCGAAATATAATACTAATTTATTACAGCGCTATTTATGTGTCAATCCAAAAGACTTTTTTGAATGAACGATTAAATCTTTGCGACTTAACGTGTACATTTTCGATTTTATCGTCAACAAATTGTAACAGATTACTAATGACTTCGATATCGATTATTCGAGTGAAAATGTCAGTATATTAGAAAGCTGGAAAGCGTCTAAGAAAAATGTATTTTAGACTTATTTGTCGACCAGCCCATAAACGACCGGCTTTCTATATTAAGTTCTAGGTCTGAACTCGATTAAATTGATTTTCTGAATGCGGCGTTAAAGAGATAACGCCGGCGTGACTCATAAATTACTTACCCGTATCAAATAAATGATTAATGAAGAATAAGATAAATCAAAGAGAAGGAGAAAAAAGTAAAAGATAAAAAGGCTGACAGCAATACAGTTGTTTGCCTTTAAATATTTACATGAAAACTCATTAAATAAAAGTTCACTGATTCGTGTTAATGTTAAACAGTTATTAATATGAACAAATTCAGGTTTATCTGTTTTGACGACTCCTGTTGGTTATTTAGGAACGTTAACTAACTTGAAATAATCAACTTAATGTAAATTTGGACAAAATCACAAAGAAACTTGATTCTTAAAATAGTTTCTGGAACTACTCATTTGGAAGTGACCGAAATAGCCGATACGTCGATGTGGCGAGATAAGATATATTTACCTATACCAAGTATTAGTTCCGCTCTCACTTGCTGATCTGCTATAAAAACAATAGTTTAATTCCGCTGTTCGATTATGATGATGTGGAAAGTCTACCTAAATGAAATTTATCTTCAACTGCTTTTCTATAATCCCTAAAGTCGTTGTACTACCACTTTACGTAAACAGAGTAAATTCGTTGCTCGATAAATTTATCCATTTTAAAAAACCGCCCATAAAAATATTTCACAACTACAATAGACGCTATAATTTCTAACTTAACAAGGGAGTTGATATAAAACTTCCATCAGATGTCAAAGGCAGTCATACCAATTTTAAAAAAGAATGTTTAAAATAAAGATCACCTTATTTTTTAAACAAAATAGTATGTATAAGAGGGATATTTTTAAGCGAAGCATATCATATTCATTTAATATTTAACATTGGTAGTTTCAGTTTTTTTGTAGATATTGACAACCAATGAAGCCAATTTAGTTGAATAAAGATGATAATAAGTCACTTGGGATGTTTACTAACTAATTACTTTTTAAAACTACATTTTAAACTGTTTGCACAGTTTTCTTGTATGCATTTTGGCGTTTCGGGGCTTTGGGAGAACACAAGAATACGCATACACAGGAGATAATACGGTTTATTTAAACCGTGGAGTAACTTTTATATTTGTAGCTTAAAAATGTGATGGAAAAGTGATAACGAAACACGAGAGAGTCTTGACTGTGACTGTATAGGTTTTGACTTGACTGTTAAAGAGGACTGAACTGAACTATGAAGTGAAGTGAACTGAACTAAAATTCAAACTCAAACTGCATAACGTAATAGCCATGCCAGGAGACCGTCAAAATACGCAGATAACGACGAAAAGTGCAACCATGATATCGCGAGTGCCAGACTTCAATCCTGCCGATCCAGAGCTTTGGTTTACAATCGTCGAAGCGAGTTTTTCAAGGCTGCAAATAACCGACAATATTCAGAGGTATTTTGAAGTTCTATCCATGCTACCGCCCCGGTATGTAAACGAAGTGCGAAACGCCAAAGTGGTGACCCCGACGTGATCTGTTGGCATACGGGAATACAAAAGTGTAACGTGTAATTGAGTGTAAGGCGTAACTCAAACTGCATAACGTAATAGCCATGCCAGGAGACCGTCAAAATACGCAGATAACGACGAAAAGTGCAACCATGATATCGCGAGTGCCAGACTTCAATCCTGCCGATCCAGAGCTTTGGTTTACAATCGTCGAAGCGAGTTTTTCAAGGCTGCAAATAACCGACAATATTCAGAGGTATTTTGAAGTTCTATCCATGCTACCGCCCCGGTATGTAAACGAAGTGCGAAACGCCAAACCATTATCACCATGGTATAGCGTCTCATAATGCATGTCAGGTATTTACAACCGAATTAATTATATTAACTTACTAACTAAATGTACTCTTTCTAGTAATTTTAGATCTATTTAAAAAAATGATTTATTTATTTTATAAAAAGGAATGGAATTATTTTTTAATTTAATCAATATATTTTCTCACGACTATTCCTAGATAAATTTATGCCTCAATAAGGGATTCTGATGCGGGATATATATGGAGAATTAAGTTATAGACAGTGATAAAGAGTCAACGATACTTACATTTATTTAATGTCTAAATAGATGCTTATTTATCAAACAGATTGGTATTTTTTTATTATAAAAATATTAATTATTCGTGATAATTTAAAAAATGTTCTTTTTCATTAGTTTTTTTTTAATAGTTTTCTTGATCGATATATTCAGAAAAGTAAAATCTATTATCACTTCAAGGCAAATTAATAATACCACAAATTTTGATAAGGGATATTGATTTTAAATCCCTCCAAAAACCATTAGCAATATTTCCTGGTATACATTACTTTAAAATTTCCACTAATAAAGAATAAAGGTATTGTTTAGTTTGTTTGTGTCATAGGTGCTATACTATATGTTTTCCTGGTAAATATGGATTAAAATATAAAAACCTTATTTAAAAAAAATATTAATTGCTATTGACCGAGATGAAAAACTTTTATATATGAGGCCGACAAGTTCTCGGTCGAACAAACATTTATTTTTGAGATTTTTCAATTTATTTAGACTGAATGTCGTTCCAACTTTTTAATACTTAATATAATGTGATTTGTCAAATTCTGCAAAGTAAACGGTTGTGTCAGGTTTGACCTCATCATTTGAAGAGAATCTTTGTCCAGGGGCCCCTTTCTTCAGGCTTGAGAAGAGGAAGAAATCGATGGGAATCAAATTTGGTGAATATACCGAATATGGAAGCAATTCGAAGCCTAGATCATGACACCTTGCAGCAACAACTTGAAACGTGTGTGCTACCTTGGTCAAATGACACTTTTTGGCCAGATATGGACGTTTAGCCTGAATAGTGCCTTACAATTAGTCCATTAGGGAAGCGTAATACTCCTCGGTGATGGTCCTGCCGTTTACCAGATAGTCAATACACCACAAGTATCCTAGAAAACCGTAGCCATAACTTTTTTTCCTGTTGAAACCATTTTTGCATTCTTTTGCAGACTTTGACCTAATGTCAACTCACTATTTACACTCCTACTTCGTCTCTGATATGTAACGGTGATCCTAGGTTTCATCTACTATTAGAAGATGTCGAAGAAACTCAGCATAATCGCGTTTAAATATGTCTAAATACTCTTGATAAGTCCAGTTTCTGCGTTTTTTCATTCCCAAAACATCATATGAAATGTGTAAAAAGAGTCTTTCAAGTTGTTTGCAATGTCAGCAATGTCTCGTGAAAGTGAAAAAAGTGTCTTAGGGAAAGTGTGACCGAAGACCAAAATTTTTCGATTCCTCGGCGTTCACAGTAGGCTTGTCTTATGGCACATTATGGCGTATTTTGCATTTGGACTTGCATCTTTAACCTCACAAAGTTCAACTCACGCAAGAATTGAAGTCCGCCAACCATGGAATGCGTCGAGAAACACCGATTGAGTGTTTGAACATTCACCTGATTATTCGAATAAAATCTTCAGCGATGAGGTTCATTTCTCCCTCGGCGGATACGTAAATAAGCAAGATTGCCATATATGGGGCTCTGAAAACCCACAAGTGATTGTGGATAGTTTATTGCATCCGCAAAAGGTAACTGTTTGGTGAGCGTTATGATCAGGTTGGGTCATTGGCACGTACTTCTTTGAAAACGAAAGAGTGACTGTTAACGTCAATTCATATCAGAAATTGAAGATTTGAATCTGAGCGATATGTGGTTCCAACAAGACGGCGCCACAAGCCCTACAACACGACCAATTCTTGGCTTTATTGCGCGAGAAGTGAGTAATATCGATATTTGGTGATGTCAATTGGACGCCGAGATCATGCGTTTTGACGCTTTGGACTTTTTTTGTGGGGCTACGGGAAAGGTCGTTTTTACGTAGATAATCATCAAAGTCTTGAGCAGTTGAAAACCAACATTCACCAAATCATGGCCGAGATACCAGCCGAAATGTGCAGAAAAGTCATCGAAGCACAAAATGGATAACCCTTTATTATATATAATAATACATATCATATTCTTAATTAATCCGAATGCATTTCTACCCTTCCAACTAATAGGTAGATAGCCTAGACTATATCTTATTTATATTCAGATTATTCTCTTCCAGATGCCTGTCCATCCCTTGTCTTTTGTTTAACCTCTTGCCACTACGTTTCGCTTCTGAGTTTTTTTATATATATCTGATGGCCCCTATTATTTATTTTATATTGGGGATTTTGAGGTTGCTCACTACTAATTTTTCAAATATTTATGGTAAATAATAGGACATGAATTATTGTGGTTGCCGACGTTATAATATTATGTTATGGTAACTTTTCGCACAGAACAGTTAACATTAATTATAATGATGAGGGAAAGTAGCGATAACCGCTTCTTTTGTAAAAATGGACAAATCGTATTTAAAAAAAAATTGGAATATCAATGGTTTAAATATATTGAATTACTAGGTGAACTGTGTGGAAAAAAAATCTGAAATATATTGTGTTTTATTTATTATATATATATATATATATATATATATATATATATATATATATATATATATATATATATATATATATATATATGTATATGTATATATATATATATATATATATATATATATATATATATATATATATATATATATATATATATATATATATATCATCATCATCATCATCAGCGCATGTCGATCCACAGCAGGTGTGTCATGTGCAAAAAGTGTCATTTCACCAAGATAGCACACCCGTTTCCAGTTGTTGCTGTAAAACACAATGGTTTAGGCTTCGAATTGCTTCGATCTTCAGTGTATCGACCAAATTTGACTCCTATCGATTGCTTCCACTTCTCAAGCCTGAAGAAAGGGGTCTCTGGACGAAGATTCTCTTCAAATACCGGGGTCAAACCTGACACAATCGCTTATTTTGCAGAATTGGACAAATCACGTTATACTAATTATTCGAAAGTTGGAACATCATTAGTCTAAATGCATTGAAAAATCTCAAAAATGTTTTTTGATCGACCGAGAAGTTCTCGAAAGACCCGCATATATAAAAGTTTTTCATCTCGGCCAATAGCAATTAATTTTTTTTAAGAAGGATTTTATATTTTTATCCATATTTCTCAGGAAAACATATAGCGTAGCACCTATGACACAAACAAACTAAACAAGACCTTTATTCTTTAAATTTGAAAATGTAAAGGTGCAGAGTTCAGTGAGGTGAACCAAGAATAAGTGGTTTCAAGAAGATGGGGTGTCTCCTCATAACTCCAGAAATAGTATGGAATATTTGAGAGACCGTTTTCAAAAAAATTTAATTGCTTCTCATGTTCCCATAGAGTGGTCTCCGCGATCCCCAAAACCTTACAACGATGGACTTTTTCTTTTGGGGATTCCTTAATGATAAAGTTTACTGGAAGACTTTTAAGAATAATGATGAGTTGAAAGCTGAGGTTCGAGCTGCAATAAGAGAAATAAGTCCAGAAATGTTGAACAATGTTATGGAAAAAATTGTTTACTTAAATTTGTTTTTAAAAATGTTTAAAAAAATTGTTTACTTTAAAAATTTATGTTTGGAGGATGAGAGTGGAGTATTTGAAAAAATACAATTTTGTTTTATAAAAATATATTTTTGTATTAAAGAAAATTAACTATTACTTGTTGAATTTTTTAGAGAACTTTCTATGATTTCAGAATTTTCATACATTCATAACATTTTGTTGCTAGTTTCTATTTCTGTAATAAAAAAAAAACTTTAAATACAATAAAAATATTTTATTAATAGGCTTATTTGCACTGAAGATGAATTTCTTAAAAAGTAGAATTTACTAAACATAAAATTAAATTTTTCGACTATTAAAAAAAAAAGTTGATGATGGTCGAAGAAAACCGAAACGTCGGATCAAAAAAATCTAATTACACCACCTTGTAGAGGAGAAAAACTGGAAATATATTGAAAAATACAATTTATTTTGACATACCTCTTCAAATAGAATCAGAAACGAATAAAATCCAAATCGCGAAAATTTGGTTTTCCCACATATCTTCGGAATGATTCGGAATTTTTAAGTTTTGAAAATGTGACATTGCAGAGTTCAAGTGCAACTTTTTTCTAATTTAATCATCTCTTATCGGGGATACATTGGATACACTGTGTATATATAGAGGTATGTATGTATGCATATGTCATCTGTGTTCAGAAAAACAAAATATATTACATCTTTTCTCGATATGCAAATTTTGACGTTCAAGCAGAAACACCTGAGACTTCCTTATTGACATGAATTATTAGTACCGTCGTCATAGGTGGAACTTGGAAGTGATTTTAGCTATATTTAGCCGAAGAGGTTATGTTTGTAGTTTGAAGGATATGATTTCAATGTGTTTACACAACATCCCAATACGTTTATTTCTATTGTGCAACTGAGAGATATATGTGCGTTGTAAATATTTGAATGGTATTTACTTCAACGTATTTCAAGTGTATGTATGCGTTCCTTAGATTTTTTTTTATTATTGAACTATTTACTTAATAGAATACTTATTTGAAAATGAACATTCGGAATATTTATCTTCTTGGTTGCTCGTCACAAATGAAAAACAAAATGAAATTATTTTTCCATATTGCGTTTTATTATTGCTGTAAAAGTGAAACATTAAATTACAGTGTATATGAGTTATGTAAAAAGAAAATACAGTTCTAGAACTCCAGAAACAAAAGCTACAAGATGCATTTGTATAAATAAGTCTATTTAGTTGAAAGAAGCTCCTTTTTGCACTAGGAGAGTATGCAAAACCAGTAAGGAGCATTTCAAAAACTATTTCAATTTTTGTTTTGGTGTGATTTTCAGTATTGTGATTATGGCATTCCAATCTTGATAATGCCTCTATAAGGAGTATCTTCTATTATTAATTTTAAGAAATTTTAAGTTTCTGGAAGAGAAAATATCAGTTTTAAAAATTTTAGAACATTGAAAATTAAAAAACGACGAGCATCATCGATTTTGTGAGTATTGTTGTGTGGTACCGTTAGGGTACTGATCACTATAATTAAAACCATCTTGGAACAAATTTTAATACGTTTTATAATATAAATTTTTATAAGCGAAAATTACTGATCATCAATTTAAGAATCGTCCTTAAATTAGTCCCGGTTTTCTTTACTCATCGCCAATATTTGGCTTTCTCGGATAGCATTGTGACTTTTATCAATGTATAATACAGACAGCTCAGTTTACAAATTAACCAGAACAAAACAAAGTATATGTCATGCACGGATGAGGAATATAAGGCAGATCAAGACTTGATAACGAAAACTAGCCAAACCTATAAATTCGAAGAGGTAGAGAAACTGAAGAGCAAAGGTTGAGATAGTTGGGGTATGCTCAAAGAATGTAGTTTAAGAATTCTGGGTATTTATCCAAGATACTATTTAAATGTAATTTGGGAGGAAAGAAGAGGGGAGGATGATTAAGGCCATGGAAAAGGATTTACAGAGAATGGAAATTAAAATCTGGAGAAAATGAAAAATGGCGCAGAATGGAGAAGAACAGTCAATCAAGTCAAGAGCCTGCCGGGCATTTAATGGTATTATACACACATCCAATCATTGCAAGACGCCTTGAATACTTCAGCGTACTCTTTTTAATACCCTCAATCGAGTCAAAACACGTTCCACGGAGCGGATGTTTGAGTTTAGAGAAGAGAAAAAAGTCGCACGGAACCATATCCTCCGAATACGGTGCTTGAGCCATCATTTTCGTCAGATGTTTGGCCAAAACGTCACGCACAATTAGAGCCGTATGAGATGGCGCGTTTCATGTCCAGAATATCAATAAAAATGGGTTGAGATGATCCATAAGAGATGCCAAGATCTTCTGCTATCTCTCTAATGCCAACATGACGATTTTCAAGAACATTTTTTTTAAATTTCCTTGAAGTTATTGTCATTAACAGACTTTATGGTCGGCTGGTATGGGGCAAGTTTTCAACGATCTAACGGCCTTCACTAAATGTTCTATACCACTCAAATACTCTGGTTCTTGAGATAGCAGAATTCCCATAGGCTCTCTGCAACATTTTCAATGCATCCGTACAGAAATTCCTTTGCTCTGCCTCATCGCAATTTTCCTATATACATCATAAAATAAGTGTAACACTTCATTTCGAGCAAAAGATCGTTATGCACTCAAAAGTAGATGGCACGACTAGTAATTGTTTTTCTAGAGAATTTCGGTTTCTTTTCAATTCATCTATGTATATCTGAAATAAAATTATAATGTCAATACCAAAGAAGCATCATGGCCTAGAATGCGGTTGATAAAACAAAAATAAAGACAATCATAGTGGAAAATTGTACGTTCAACAAAACAAGACAATAATCGGAAACGATTTCATTCGTCACATTAGCTTTTGAGGTTTTGATGTTGAAATGTAAAAAATGCGTCACTTCGAAATTGAATCATAATGAACAATAACATTTAAAACAATGCTGAAACAATCTGACGTATTATTAGCTGTTACCAAACTATTTAATGGTGCACTGAATGTTACTATTACACAGTAGTGACACTGAATTTTTTGATTGATTTTTACCAAGCGATGGTCAGAAAGTTTAAACAGAAAAATTAACTGTAATAATTTGTATCCACTTTATTTAAATGATTCTGGAACATTGTTATAACGATTAAACTGGCAATACAAATCAGAAATACATTTTATGTTATTGTAGTCGCATACTTTAAAAAATACCAACAACTATTGAAAAACGTCTAACATATTAAAATGAGGAACAAAAAGAATATAAATGGAAGGTCTTTGATACAAATACAAAAATGAAATGTTTATAAAAAAAATTATTGAATGTAATTCCAGTAATTCCTAAAAAGCGTATGAAACCGATAGTAAATAAAAAGGATACCATAAAACCTTGTTTAACAACACTGAAAACATAGCCATAATATAAACCTATTACGTTAAATAATCAGATAACTGTTGCTTTAGTAAAAAAGTGCAAATAAAATGTGTTACGAAATGTACGATATTTTGTATCAAGTATAATCACAAATTTCATTAACTTAAAAATAATAATATATTAAAAATATAGTCTTTAAAAAAAGAACTTGCAATCAAAATTGAAATTATAAAATAAAATATTAAAAAAACATACTAATTTACTTATATAACAAAAGCTCTTGTATTTTGATACTATACACATATATACTACACATAGATACTATACATATGACAAATATAATAACCATAATTCAGTATTTCGTATATCGTCGCATCCTTGGCGTCTACAAATAATTATTTAACAGTTAATTATATTGAATCAACTCCTGATGATGCTAACATGGCTATCGAAACGCCCGTCGGGGCGAATATTGAAAAATTATTTGGTGTTTAGTCGAAAATCTTTTACTGTTTACTGTTTCACACCGAACGTTCCGATAGAAGAACTGATCTACAACAGAATTATTTAAGGGTGATTAATTCGCTTGCCGGTTGCAATAACTTTCGTAAATTATACCAACGGTTCTTTACATGATTTTGTTTCCTTAAAACAAGTATCCTACAAAAAGTTTCTTTAAAACATGTATCCAAAATGAAACCATTGCGGCAGATAATATTATTTTATTTTCCCAACTGGCAATGCCGCAATTCGATACTTTTTAGCATAAATGTGGTTTGTTTTTTAAGGAAAACTTACACATTAGTGTTGTTTAATGTCAAAGTTGAGGTTACTAGCACTAATTTTTTACACCATAATACGTTTTAAATGATTCATATCACATTACGAAACCCATGATTCATTGAATTAAATTTTTTATTGAATTATTGAATTGATTATTCAATTATTTTATTGAATTAAATATTCAAAATGTCCGTTATTTGAGTCTATGCAAGCCTGGAACTAACCCATTTTCTTGAACGCGTTGAAAAAGTCCTGGTAAATTTCTAATTTGGATGGTAACAACTTCGTAAATAAGAAGCATAAGAAGCGAATATCGTGATATTCGTAGATAGAATACAAATTTTTAAATACACACACTGATATAATTTGTAGTTTTGTTTTTTGTATTTGCTTGTTTTTATTTTTCGGCTGATTTATGGCTCATTTTGAATTTTTATTTTATTCGTTAAAAAATAACCAATTATCGTTTGCCAAATATGCTTTAAACGTATTTGCTTAAAATGATAATTTTTATCATAACATTTCAATTAGCGATTTAATAACTTTGGCATTTTTTTCGCGGAAACCATTAGATTTCTAACCCCCTAATTCCCTTACACCCTGTATATAAATAAATATTCAACCATCTCGTGATGATGCTAAGATGCTTAGCAAAAGGCAAAACTTGAGAAATTAAAATAAGTGATTGGTTTGGTTAGGTTAGGTCAAATATCTTTAAAGTATTATTGTGATTCTCTTTAGAGTGCTAAAAGGTCAGGAATTCATGCGCCATGTCGTTTGAGGCAATTGATTGCAATGGCGTGAAAGTAGCAGGTTTAAGTTTTCGTGATATAGCGTGACGATTGGATGGATTTTGCTGCTTCTACCGTTAAGAGGAACGATGCCAGATTTTGTTTAGCTAGTTATGATGGACGTAGAAAGGCCAGACTATTTCGGGATGAAAAGTAAAATTTAACTTTTGCATAAAAAAGACATACAGCTATCACCACAGGAATTACAGTATCGAGGGCTATATAATTAGGAAGGTCACTCTTAGAGGGTTGAGAGGAAAAATCAGCTAATTCAGGCTATGCCTCGCAGAGTTATTAATGGTGAAGTTAACAGTGGTGAATTTATTCATCGTTTTTTTTGTATCAAATGTAAGTGGCATTTGTTGACTTTTTATCATTCTAAAATCAACAATTGAAAAAATATATAAAACTAATCCAATAACATTTTTTTTGTAGTGTTTTTCGATTGAAATGAAATCATGAATTATATGTATTGATGCTTTAAGATTGAAAAAAATGCTCGTAGGATGACATTAAGGGGGGGGGGGGGGGGGAAGTCCTTGAATAATGTATAATCAATTCGAAAACGAAAATCCCAAATAAAATCCCGTCAGAAGTTAATTGATGAACTCAAGAAATCTTGATCCGAAGTCTGCCCCGATACGACCATAACATTAGTTAAAAAATGTTCCCAACAAGTTAACAAACATTAATTGTACAATTTCTTGTTTTTCTCCTTTGTTTAACCTTTTATATAATGTAATTAGCATTTATTAATACTCTTGTTATGTTCTTTTTACTTGGACTGCATACAAAAACTACAACAGTTGATAAATTGTAAAGTTAATTTAATTAAAAAAAGTATATTTTTACTTTTAAAAAGTCATTAATATTTATAAAAAAATTGTTGCGCTTCCTTCAAGGTTATAGAATGTTACTTCATCCATGACAATTTACATAGTCTGAGAATATAACAAACAAATTGACATTTATGAATCACTGATGCAGTGTCTCGATACACGTTTCTAAAATAACGTTGGCATAAACATAATCATTGACAAACAAAAAATTAATATAAGTAAATATAAAAAAATTTAAAATTTTAAAATCACCTTAATTTAAGGTAATGATGAGTGATAAAGTCCGCATTAATCCAATAAATATTTCAAGAGTTTTTAATTCTGTGAATAATCGTATTTGTATAGACATAAAAACTGAAAACATTTAAAATGTTGTTTTAAAATCCGGTCAACTACAATACCTGTACCTGTTCGTGTTAACGACATATTAAATGTATATATTTATACTATATTTAACAGGGTCGAGAAATATAAATTTAAAATATTTGTATTTTTAATTTAAACTTGGTACATACATAGAACAAATTATCGTTCTTGTGAATAAAAATATATTTCTTGGCAAAATGATTATTTTAAATACTTCTCTAATCTATACATTATGATTTATGCCACTTAAAAGTTGAAAATACTAAGGATTGTATCGAAACATGTATAGCATCTATATCTATACATTATGATTTATGCCACTTAAAAGTTGAAAATACTAAGGATTGTATCGAAACATGTATAGCATTGCATGAACAACATAATAACAACAATAAATCACTATCCCATTTTTGTAATAAGATTTATTTTAACTTAAAACTAGAAAAAAACCCTCTCATACAAACCGCCGAAGCAAAACACGTCACGGATATTTTAATCTATATTACCAAGTAAAAATTCAATCGCTGTAAACAGCGAGTTAAATTTACACCTGCGAAACCATTAAAAACTCACCGAAAATCAATTTAAATTAGTGAAATTATCCCGCTGCGGACCCGTTCTTGCAGCCGCAAACAGCTGTGAAATCAAACAAATCGCTAAACAATCCTGAATTGCCCAAGGTAACGTACCGACACGTGTCTGATGATGTAAGAAACTGTAGCAAACGCGACCGAAGAGCGCAATAGAATTTGTGGGACTGACACGGTCGAACCGCCGACCATAGAACGTACACAACCAGCCTACTCCGTAGATCGATCGACTCAAAAGTCGTGCTATCGCGACGTGGAATAGATTGTCCGCACCTATACAAATACGTATGGATGGTATGAATGCTGTTTCTTTAACGAATGTTTTCAAAATATCGGCAGATTTGTTTGTCGAGAAGCATTGCTGTGCACTTTGACTTATTCAGTTCGTGTGTGCAGGCACGTTAATGTGGTGAAATAGTACTTTGTTTTTGACCAGTAGCTTTTCTAGTAGTGAAGCGTAATGGCGGTTTCCTTTTGCCAGGCAGTTCATGAGCACCACACAATGAGAATTTCAGAAAATAGTGGCAATTATGGCAGCTTTACTTTCTAAATCCATTTTCCCTCTCCCCAGACAATATCATAAAAAACTTAACAGACTTATGATTGGTCATTGCCTCTTCTGTCATCAATATCTTATGGATTTGGAGGCCGGCTTTCTCTTACTATCTTAGCAGATCCTCCCTTACAGTCTCCCATATACTCTCCTCTTGACCTGTCCTAGCTTCTATCCATTCGAGATTCGGCTGTCCCGCTTCATTGAAGAGTCATTCTCCTCCAATGAAGTGGGAAATCTTCGTGAATTCTTAAGGGAATCTCGATTCTTCCATAAAATCTAATCTTCTTGAAGAGACTTAAGATCCTTCTAATATTCTAATATTCTAGTCTTCCATCTGTAATTTGAGTAAATTACAGAGTTATTTAGCTGAGTTTAGAGTTAGTTAGCTGAGTAGCTAACCTGGATTAATGTTTTATGTCTAACTTCGTCACCACTACTCACTTTCCCCCACACACTTCCACTCTATTTCGATGGCAAATACCCAAAAATAGCTGATTTTTTCTCTACTAAAGTTGGATAGTCACTAAGTAACACCTAGAGTGTTGACGTGGCTGAAATAAAATAAATTAGTCAATCAAACAATCGTAACCATGACTTTTCCTGTAGATGTAACCATTTTTCCTTTTTGTTGACTCATTTTCACGTGCTCCCACTCACGGTTTGAACGACTAGTTTCTTTACTGGCGTTTAATGGTGAATCTATGTTGACCACCTTTTGAACCTCGGTTAAAAAACAGCGGAACAAAAAGTTTGACATTCTTTTAAAAATATTCCTATACAAAACATTTCTACAGTTGGAAAACAACAAAATGTATTAGTTTTTACAAGGTGTAAGGGAAATAACTTTCTTAAATTGAATCAAACATTTTAACCATCACTTTAAAGAAAAAAGATGCTTACAAGAGTCAACAATCTAAGTTATCGTGAAAAAAAATGCAAAACTATTAAATCACCAATCGAAACGCTATGATAAGAATTAAAATCTTAAGCAAATACGTGTAAAAGCAAATTTGACAATATTTGGTTATTAATTAACCAATAAACTACATTTTTTTAAATTAAGACTCACGACATACATCAGCCAAATTCATGTGACAACGTCGCCAATTTATTATTCATATATTATTTTGATTTTTATAATTGTTGATAATTAATAGCTGTAGTTGATATCATTGTTTGATCGCCACGACAAGGAACTTGTGCGTTACTGTTGGTGTAATATGGCACCAACGTGCAACGAACAACGTTGGTGTAATATGGCACACGTGTAGTTGGTGTATTATTGGCATAACATGTAAGTTTTCATTTATTTTTTAACAAAACAAACAAACTTATGATGAAACGTATGGAAAGGATGGCTATAAACATATTACATTATATTTTCAAAATATACTTTAAGAATCCAACCAAACAAGAACCTGATTTCCATTCGATCCGAAAATTGGTATTTAAATATACATGGCGATGCTACATTGTCAATTTTTAGGAAAATTTCAAAAAGTTTTGGCCCGTTTTCTGCGGAAATGGTTATGTTTTGAATATGTTTTAAGGAGACTTTTTCTCTTTCACCCTGTATATGACACTGGAGATACTACTAGATACTAATCTTTTCGCTAGTCATTTTATAAAATTACTAATTTTAGACGGATAAATATTAATTTTGATAATCTGTGTATAAAAATTAATGTTATTGTTTTTAATCAAGTTATTAAAATTTGCTCATAAAAGTTGTCTAGTGCATAGTTCATTAAAAGTTGTATTATTAATAAATAATTGACTGAATGTCAATGTTGAAATTGCCACATGCGAAAGTTTCTTAGCTCCAGATATTTGGTATTGCATTTACTGGTTGATGAGTTTCTAA
>JARFXV010001934.1:0-125000 GCA_031761425.1 Cosmopolites sordidus
ATATATATATATATATATATATATATATATATATATATATATATATATATATATATATATATATATATATATATATATATATATATATATATGAAATGTTAGATTTCTTTTGGACAGCGTCCAATGAGACAACAGTAGCCGAATGTCACATACACCCCACCGCTGGGTTTCACAGTCTGTTGTGGAACACACAGCACGCTGGGTCTTCGCCTAAATGAACATTTTGTTAGGTGCTTGACTGGGAACGAGCCCCATCCCCCCCCCCCCAATTGGAGGGCATAAGTTTCGCCTCTTGGTGTTCAGGCTCGTCAGTGTACCGATACATACTCTCCCGTCTCATTGGGCGCAGTCCAAAAGAAATCTAACATTTCATATATGCGCCATAGGTTGTTGACTGTGGATAGAGTCTCCCTATTCTTGACAGGAGAGTATGTGTCGGTACCCTGTCGAGCCTGAACACCAAGAGACGAAACATATGCCCTCCAATTAGAGGGATGGGTGGGGCTCCTCTCCAGTCAAGCATCCAACAAAAATGCTCATATATATATATATATATATATATATATATATATATATATATATATATATATATATATATATATATATATATATATATATATATATATATATATATATGTTGTTGTTTTCTGTCGAGACTGTTGTCTCATCCCTTCAACTGGAGGGCACATATGTTTCGTCTCTTAATGTTTAGACCCTTCAGGGTACCTACACATGCCCCTCCATTAAAAATAGGGAGACCCTATCCACAGCCAACATCCAATGAGACAATAGTAATTGAGTGTTGGGTTCCACGTTGGGTTCCACATTGTACACAGTCCAAGGAAATCTGACCCTGCATATATACGCCGTCCGATGGGAAGTCGGCGAAAACATTGGTTGCTGGCAGTGGATAGGGTCTCCCTATTCTTGATGGGGATCAATTCCGATCGAAGTATCTTCAAAACAAGCATTTTATATTTTGAAGGCATCAACCGCATCTTGTGGCGTCGAAAATCGTTGACGAGTTTATTCTTCATGGACTGGAACAAAAAGCACTTATTGGGTGCCAAATCACGACTGTATGGCCTGACCCATCAATTCGACTGTACTCATCAATTCAATGTTTTAATCGGTCAAATATTGAGTTGTTCGGTCCAATGCGTGAGAGCTCGCGTTGTCATGGTGAAGAATGATCATGCGCCACTGGTTGCTTTTTTCTTATTTCTTCAAAGACTTTTGGTAGACAAATCGTTATGTACCATTCAGAATTAATCGTTTACGACCATTTGCATCAAAGTGCTTCTTGAGCGAACAATTTTTGTTGGGTTTGGCTTATTTTGAAAGATCCATACACTCGACTACTGTTTACTTTCAAACTCATACGCATAGATCCAAAATTCGTCATGTTTGTGGATGATATTTACAACTTTTGACGCACTACGATTGTATTGTTTGAGCCTTTCTTTGCACCAATCGACATAGTCTTTTTTTAAGTCCTTTTCACGGCTAAATATTCATGTAAAATCTTGTATTTGCTTGTCATAATTTGTCATAATAATGCCCATTTATGCCTCAATCTCACGGTATGTCGCATGACGGTCTTGCTTTATCCAATTCACTAAGCCAGTGATATACATGGTTTTAAATGGTGCTTCATCGCCAAAAATCGAAGTGAGTTGATCGATGCACTGTTATTGAGATGATCCACGTCGAAAGTCGTAGTAAATTATAACACGAAAATGTTCACAAGTTAAAGTCATTTTTTAACAGATGAAATTTGCAAGTTACTAAACAATACAAATAGCGTCCGTATGACAAAACGTTCTGAGTAAGTATACAGTTAACAGTGTCAAACTTTACGATGTATATGTGTATGGAGCCTAGCAATACCCTTGTTAACAATTCCAGATACATAGATAACAACCCTTGTATTTATATCCATATGATTTCAATGAGTAGAGGTGAAATTCAACACTTCCAGAGCTATGCAGGTTACCCCGACAGCAAACAACTAATACTATCACCAATGAATTATTAATTACATATTAGATATGATTTTGGTGTTTCCACTTTGTTTGATTTCTGGACGATTAATGATTTCAGCTATCCTGGCTTTAATATTTTTGTTCGATTTATTAAATCATTAAATATTTTACTAAATTATTTAACAAACAAGTCCAAAATATTAGCTCTGGGGGAGTGAACATTCGTCTACAGATATTGGACATTAAACTATTAAAGAGCTACAAAATCATCATAATGTACAGTGTGGCTCTACACTGTTCTTCAATGCTACAGAATAATTTAGTTTCAAGAACAGATATGCGTTTTGTAATAGGCAGTACTAACAGCATGAGCATTCTTTGAAGATTTCACGATAAGGAGCATAAAGTTCAAGATTTGCTGTTATTTTTTAAACTGCTCTAAAAGCTTTGACGTTTTAGAGGAATGAAAAAACATCAATTTTATTGAAAATCTACCATACTTAATGTGATAGCTCAATGTGTGACTTATATTATGTTCTAAAAATAGAAATCGAATATACCCTTTATATAATTGGTGTCTAATGATATGGCCACTATATATACAGGGTTTAAAGGGAAGTATTCTCGGAAATTTAACTAACAATTCTATACATAATTTTGATTACTCTAATTAATTTTAGGTAATTTTTTTAACAATGGGCAACGTTTCATCGTCAAGTTTATTTATATCGGATAAGAATACCAGTTTTTGTTTGATTGTTGACTGTAGTATTTTTTGAATATAAAATGTAATTTTTGTATTCCATACGCTTTAGTATAAATTTTGTTTGTTTTGTTACAAAAAAAACGAAAACTTTATTTTCGTTTAATATCAAAGTTGAAATTACTAGCCTTAATTTTTCACACCATAACACGTTTCACGCTACATTAAGAAATACATAATTCATTATTTTATTAAATTAAATGTTCAAGATGTCCATTTCTTATTTTTTTGAGTCTGCACAACCCTGAAATCGAACTTAAAAGTATCATTTTTATACAGAATTATATTGATTTTGGCTATAAAAATAATATTCAATCTGGAATAAAAATATGTGGTTACTGTGATAAGGTCAATATGAGCCCTCCAAGAAAATATATTTTTCGTTTATTCTGTTATTAATAGCCAATGTACATATTCTGTTGTTTAATAATACTTTGTCGCAGTTCACGCAGGCAGAAAAACCTTCTCTTGCTCTCAAATAAGGTCAAACAACAGTTTAAGTTGAAGTTTAATATCGTCTCCATAGGCTTTATATACATGTGTGGATATTTCGTTCAAATCTGTCCATATGCATATTTTTTTGGCGGTGCAATGGCTGCTCCTATTTCATCACACGCACATATAACATGTAGCATAAAATAAACTAATTCTAGCACTAAAAAAAATACAAAACTGGTAGGTCAATCTTTATTCTGTACAACCATGAAATCGAACTTAAAAGTATTATTTTTATACAGTATTATATATTGATATTGGCCATAAAAATAATATTCTATCTGGACTAAAAATATGTGTTTACTGTTATAAAGTCACTATGAGCTAGTGATGCGAGGATACGTATTAAAATAACAGTCTATCCGAATATTTAATTAATACATAATACCTACTAATATTTTCATCATCAAAAATCGCACTAATACGTAATAGAATTAATCCGTCGATATCTGCTGCTTTCCGTTTAGTAATACGGATGAAAAGGATAGGAACTATTACGAATTAATTAATACGTATTGTATACCGACGGTTAGTGATACGGACATATATGGTGCAGCCGTAATAAAATAAACTAACCTAATAGAACGTTTACCAGTGGTGGGGATTTTATTGATTATTTTTGACCATTCACTTGGTTGTTTTCTGCAATGAATGGAACAAGTATATCAAAGTTTTAGAAAATAAACTTTAGCAAAACATTAAAAATTATTTTTAATTCATTGATTTCATTATAAAATAATAATAAATTCTTTCTGTCAAAATTTAAATTTTTTCAAAAATATAAAAGAAATACAAATAAAAAAATAAATATAATACAAAAAAAATATAAGCTGAACTCTGATTATATAAAATAAATGGATCACAAATAAATAGGAAATATATCCGAAAAATATAAATATGTAAAACCAAAAAATCTTCGGTTTTATATGGCACAAGTTACAAAAAGTATCTAAATGGCTTGAAATAATAAAAAACATTTCGTGTTCTAAAAATAAATGAAAAGTAACAAAAGCATTTATAAACAACTATTTAAAAATAAAATGATATCGACATGATTTAATGACAACCTATTTCGTCTGAGGTTTGCCAAATGACCCGCTTTTGAAAATAGTCTCTCGCTGGGTACAGAAGTTGCAGGTACACATGCATATTTTTTGGGCATGTTTTGCCCAAAAGTCCATAGGGTTGTTTTTAAGGTTAGAATGAGGAAGTTCAATATATTGTCTAAGAGAAGGGGTGAATGTCGTAGTTGGCGTTATTGTCGTTTTCATTTCCTTTAATTTGTTGTCGAAATGCATCCATAAGGATATGCTTTCTTCAGTGGAATCTGATTCATTAGGCACTTGGGTATCAGATTTGATATCTTCCCTAGGAGTGGATTCTGCCGGTACCATAGTAGCAAGTTCGTTCATTATCCAGGTCTGACAAATCCTGGCTTTTTCTTCAATACCAAATGCTGTTTTCTCATAACAGGGGTCGAGGAAAATGCTTTTAGAAACAATTTTGTTGGATTCCAGAATCCCCAAACGCCTTGAAATAGTATCGATTAATTTAGATTTCAGCCACACACCCGTTTCAGTTATCGGTTTCATATTTTTTAAGGCGAACTTCAACCCTCTAACTAGAGGTATTATAGATGACATGGTTATGTATTTTTCACATAAGAGTTCGGTGGTCATTAATTCTAAAGGTTTTTGAATCCGCACACAATCAGAAATTATTTTCCACTCTGAGGCGTTAATAAATTCTGGAGCTGATGGTAAATTAGTTATAGCTACAGATAAATTATTTTTTACATCCAGAAGTCTTTCTAACATTAATAAAACGGAATTCCATCTAGTGTCTACCACTTGCTTGATTTTAAGGAGAGTCTGTCCTATTTCTTCCTTGGATTTCCTTAGTTTGCCTGTCGCTAGGCCACTATGCTTGAAGTAACTAACCAAATTCTTACATTTTGTGATCAGTGCCTTCAGACCAACATTTTCATTAAGCGCTTCCTTCGCTATTAAGTTTAAAGTGTGTGCCACACACGGATGATGTGGTTTTTGTAAATGCTCCGTAACAGCATTTTTTACGTTCGTGCCGTTGTCGGAAACTGGATGGCTATAATTTTTCCTTCTTCTATTTCAAATTCTAGAAAAACTTTCCGTAAATCTAAAGCTATATTTTTGCCGTGTGAGTCCTTTTGCACTTAGTACCCTTGAATGGAAACTGTTTTCGTGAACGAAATGAGCCGTTACAGATATATATGACATGTTACTGTCAGACTGCCAAATATCTGTAGTAAGAGATAAAAAGTTCACTTCCTGTAACATGGATTTTAATTTTAATACCTCGTGCAAATATAGTTCTTTTAAAAGTTTATCGGTTAAAATATGTTGACTAGGGACTTTGTATAAAGGATTTAAGGTTCTACTATATTTCAAAAAACAGGCATTTTCAACTATGGAAAGAGGCTGAAAATCTTTTACAAGTAAATTTACAAGACCTAAGTCACATTGAGTTTTTTGGGAGTCGGTCATCTCATTTGAATCTCTTCCGCCAATCAGCTTTAACTGGCGCCTTTGCTTTGGTATCTGTACTAAGCTTGCAGGGGAAATAAGTCGTTTTCGCGAACTTTTCTGTACGTGAATTTGCTGTTGGAGATCCTTGCTTGTAGAAGGAACCACCCAGGGAGGTTTACTGATGTTATGGATTGGCTTTTACATGACATTTCAACTTCAGATACTGGTTTAGGAATGTTTGTTTCCATTTGGAGTACAACTGGGGATGGATCGTAAGTTTCAGTCTCATAGGTAATAACAGGATTATTTTTGGTCATTTGCTGCGTATATTGAATTGGATGTTTTTTTTAATAATATGGGTTATCAAATAACAAGTACTAATAAAATATTTTAATTTTATGTTACAATGCTGACATGTGACAAATTTATTGTTTGATGACTTGACAAAATAATCCCAAACGATTGATTTTTGTGCTGGAGCCATATTAAAACTTTTTTAATTTATTACTAATTTAAAAAACCCGGCCACTGATCAATGCTCGTGCGAGAACGATACGTTAAAATTTGCGCTGCAGCCTCAACTCTACCTTCACCATATGAAATACGACTAGTTATCGGTGCTAAATATTCCGATTGATTTCATTCGCGAAGTTATTTTGTCTCTCCCCCTAATACAAATTATTACGAATCTTTCCGATTTTGCATTCCAAGCAACATATATTGCGGATAATAATACGTAATACTAATGCGGATAATAATCCGACTATTTTATTAATCCGTGTCCGTATCATCCGAATATCAAAATCATCCGACTATTTACAACACTATGAGCCCTCCAAGAAAATAGATTTTTCGTTTATTCTATTATTATAATCTTATTGTATAGTTAAATCGGAAATCTCGAAAGTACTCTTTTTAAAAACTTTATTTAAATTTACAGAGTGGCGTGAATCAAACTAATAGGTTGATGCATAATTAAGTTCGTTTTTTTTCTACAAATTTTATTCAACAAAAACAATAAAAATATTTAACCAAAACTTGTTTAAATGATTATTCTGGAACGTATTCACCATCGACTTCAAGAACTGCTTCCCATTTGCTTGGCAGTTGGTTGATTCCTCGTGCGAAGAACGTGCACGATTCTTGGAGGCGATCCAGGCCTTAACATCGGCAACCAAGTCATCCAAATCGTCGTAGACTTTGTTCCTTTGCCAATTTTTCAGCGACCTGTTGACGTGGTAGTCCGTAGGTGCTTCAGTCGGTTAATATGGCGGATGTGGGAGTAGATCCCATCCCTTATTGACGATGGATTCGACGACACGACGCTTAACATGAGCCATTTTTGTCCGGAATTCGCCACTGCTGACGCTCATCTGCAAAAAAAAACAAAAAATGGGAGAAAAAAATTTAAAAAACCACTAACCATTCTCGTTCCACCAATAGCAAATGCCATTTGAGATGATCTCCTAGTGGATGATTCCGCTTCTGTCCCACCAAATGCACCACATTGCCTTCTTACAGTGGACATCTTTCGGTATGCCTTTGGGCGAAACACCTGGCGATACGCAAATCTTCTTTCTTTTGATGTTTTTGAAGAGGACCCAAGATTCGTCTCCAGTGACGAGGTTCTTCAGAAATCGTGTTTGTTCGTTTCGCTGCAGCAAATCGGTAAAAATTCGAACGCGATCTGCTTTATTGTCGTCGGAGAGCTCGTGAGGGACCCAGCCACCCAGTTTCCACACCTTTCCGAGCTTTTTGAGACTCTTTGACTGGTTGACATCGAAATCGTCTGCCAGCATTCGTGTTGTCAAGCTTTCGTCCTCTTCCACCGCTGCCAGAAGTGCCTGATTGGCGAAATCCGATGGTCGACCTCTTCCTTCTTCATCTTTAAGCGATGTATCACCATCCTTGAAACGCTTAAACCATTTTTGGACCATTCTCTCACCAATTGTTCTTTCACTAAACAGTTCATTTATATCGCGCGCAGACTCTGTTGCTTTCCATCCTTTCTCGAAGTGGTAGAGCATAATATGGCGTAAATATTCATGATTTTCAACACGCATTATAACAATACTAAACCTGAAAGATAAGTTTATAAAAAAAATAATAAAAAATGCAAATTCCAACAAGTTAAAAGTAAAAATAAACAGCGAACTTAATTATGCATCAATCCAATACAATATTGAAACTAGGTTAATAAAATTTTAGAGAGGAGCGTACTATGCTGCTCGCATTAGGAGATAGATAACGAGGTGTTGTTTCGTCGGTTTTTATACAATTAATAATGTTGATTAACCACAAAAAGTGCTGATAGGCATTATGTTGCTAGTTTTCCATATATCAGCTAAATGATAGATATATAAGTTGTTACAAAATACAGTCAAAAAGTCATGTTTTTCTTCATGCTAGCCTTTAGGTAACATTATTTGTTTTCAAACATCAAATAATATATGTTAAAACATGAGATCTGTTATTTATTAACAGAGGATTCATTAGGTTATAGAGAGAGATATCACAAAAATTAATTCAGGCAGATGAAAAAAGCATTATTAAAGTTATATATGTAGTTATTTAGCAAAACTAAACACATTTTCAAAAATTAATGTACTAAAATATAATACTATTCTATTTCAAATTACAGGATTATTCTGCCCCACGTGGTTTGACGGATGGTCCTGCTGGCCCGAAACACCAGCGGGACAAATTGCCAATCAATCCTGTCCTTCATTTGTAGCTGGCTTTGAACCAAACAGTAAGATATCTCAGACAGTATTTATCTCATTTTTTATTTGTTATTTGTGCAAACGAGCGTAGACTGAAGAGTTAGATACTTTATAGATGAAATATTGTTTTTTAATCACTTTACATTTACATTCAGCCAGTTCTTCAAGAAAAGAGAAACAAGTCGGAGGTAGGCAAGTTCGAAAAATAGGGGCGATGTGACATCAATTCATAGCGAAAAATTATCAATTTATCTATTGCAATGGCGGCCGAACAGGCGGGAGCTTTGTCACAGTGAAAAAGAACTATTCTCGACAAAGGAGGGCGTTTTAACCAATTTTTTCTCTTCTTCAAATATCCATGAAGATGCCTTGCGAATTCCAAAAGACGGTATGTCTTTATAATACCATGTCCTTTTCGGTCGATAGAAGCGTCTTCGCCTTATCGGGACACGGTCGCCGAGTTAAACCCACCCAACTGATCCTTCATTTCTGGACTGAAGTGATAGATTCAGGTTTCATCAACATTGACGCATCGATACTGAAACTCCTTCGGATTGCGCTTATACAAGTCTATGCTTGGTTTGATTAGGGTTTTATTCCGCGGGGTACAAACGCGACACCCATTGTCGCCCACTCCCAAATGCTCGAGTCGGGTATGCTGTACGCGTTGGTACGAGATGTTTATTATCTCAAAAATCTCCCTAACCTTCACTATGCAAAATAAGCCAATACGAGATCATTGATTTTGTGAACTATTCCCGTAGTGGTGACGGCCTGAGTGCATAGCATTACTTATAACTTGTACAAAATTAAAACCGTTGCACGTCATTAAGCACGTGATCAAAATTTCAACTGCGCTGTTGTCAGATTGCGATTAAGAAAATGCTTCGTTCAAAAAGCATCGACAAAAAGATTTTTTAATTAAGACAAATATGTACAAGGCGTTTTTTCTTTCCTTCATATAACCTCTCAAAAAATCTATACGTTTTAGGGCAACGTTCCATAAGATCTCGTCTTGGATCATCTCTTTCCCATTGAAAACCTACTTCTTTCAATACGTTGCACAATAACATACGGCATCCGTCAAAGAGTTGTTTATCTTTTAATTGTTCCTGCAAGGAATTGAAAGTTACATGCTGCCCTGAAAATAAAATTAAAATGTGAGTAGTTATGATGGGTTTAAGAAGTAAGTAGTTTTTAATAAAATTACGTTTTCTAACTGATTATAAAACTTCATTGTTTTTCACTTTTTGTGAAATAGTACTAACAGTGGACATACTCAACCTTAAGGCTGCTGCAACACGCTAAAAAAGTATGACTTAAACATATACAAGTATTAGCAATTAATTAAACATACCTTTAACAGCCGCAAAGGGTAACAATGGCCTATTATTGTCTCGATCTTGTTCAAAATAGTGTATCAGAGATACCTCAAACTCTTGACAACGACGATTTAAATGATTTGGCATTTTACAGGCAATATTTAAGTTCTTAAGGAATCTGTTTTCGATCGCAAGGTAAAAATGAAAGTAAACGTTTAAATACAAAAGTGATAACCTCCAAACGTGTCAATAAATATCAACAAGACAAATTTTAAACCCAACAACGTCGCATATGCTGCTAACCGCTAAATTTAAAATATATTGAATACATTCCATTTGATTATTTTATTATTTCATTTTTGCAGTGGTATTTCTGCTGTTATTTAATAGCGTCATTGATGACGTGCAACGGTTTTAGTTTTGTACAGGCTATATACTGGTTCGACCACATCGAAACACTCTAAACTACTTACGAACCATGAAGTGTAAAGGAGGAGAGTCCCTATAGCACTTTTTGAATTTTCTTTTGGTTTGTTCCATATTTTTTTCCAGGCAAAATGTTGTGTTTAATTAACATATGAAATTCGTTTTTTTTTCCATGATAGTGAAAATATGGAACTTACCACGATCTATCGAAAAAGTATCTGATTTTTCATCTACCCTCATATAATGTGTCCTCTATTACAATTAAACTGATGTATAAAACAGGAAATTCTAGAAGAAATATTACAAGAAACTATAAAATATTAATTAAACCTTTCCTAGGCAGATAATTTCAATTAGAAATACAATTCTACAGGATTGCTTTGAGCTGTTTAAAACGATTTGTAATAAATGATATTTTGAGCAATTAATTGCGGATTAGGAACGGAAATAAATTGGCGTCGAGAAAAGCTGTTGTTCGTTAGCTTTTAGATTATTTTAGTTTTTAGTAAACAAGGAACTTCGTTATTTGTTTGTGTTTTGTTACCAAAAGAAATATTGTAGCCAAATCTACTCGACCTTAATGAGATACCATCATCATCAATCATCGCTTAATGACTTATTTACTAATATTTGCATAAAACAATTAACAATATTGAATAAAGAGGGTGCTTCGTTCCGATCGTTATGTTCAAATTTTGGAGGTATAATATATAGTATGAGTACTTGAATCGAGTTTATTCTTTTAACATGTACGATTAGCAATTGTGTGCTCGTCTGTAGCTGAAGGGACCTATTCAAAATAAGATGACACGACCATATTCCGGACATTCGAATTAGCTAGGAGGTGGGATTTTGTTTCTATGCGTCGGCTTTCGGTACTGATGAAATCGTTGTCTTTATTGGGTTCTGTTGGATGTAGTCACATCAGATTGATGACTAGCATTAACACTCTTTAATGTTTCATGGAGAACATCTTTAGAATGCAGTTTCTGACCTCTTTACCTATGTTCACTTGAGGTTAGTTTACCATATAATATACACTTTTTCAAATGGTGGGCGTCCAACTTGGCCAAATTCGCCGCCCAGCTAGACACCCTCTCTCCACGAGAATTTCTATCAACAAACAGTTCGCCCCACAGAAGACTTCTTTATTTCATTTTTATAAAATAGTAATTAATATTATGTTTATTAACTACTATTTTATAAAAATGTTGGAAAAATAACGGAGCTATTTATATAAAAAAAATAGTTATTTTCAAAATTATTTCATTTTATTCAAAGTATATCCCTTCTGCGTCAATAAACCGCTAGACACGTTCTACCAATGCTAGCACAGATTTTTATGTCCTTTTTCGGAATCGTCTTAATGACCGTCATCAGAGTCACACACAGTTTGAGTTTCGCGAACAGGAAATAGTCACATGAAGATAATTCAGGCAAATTTGGAGGATATTGAAACACACAGACTTGAGGAACAAATCGAGCACAGACTGACCGTTTGTTTCAGTCCTTTGTCAAAATTTTATGAATCATATCTTTGGTCGTATTTAATTCCTCCGCTATCCATCTTACGAATTTTCATAACACGCGATCATTCCACGTAGTTTTTCCACTAACACATCGCGATTTTTGTTTTTTGGTCGACCTGGCTTTGAGCCGTCTTCCAAAGCATCACGATCATTCCGCTATTTTTTCGACATACTGTATATTTTGCTATAATATTCCCAAGTGCGTAAAATAATATTCGGAAAATTCATCCTATTACATAATAGACAAACTCTGTTATCCTTAAACCAAAATAAACCAGCATTAGTCGAATATCGTACAAGAATAATTCGTATTGGCAGTCGATTTGCTTTATTGAAATGAAATTTAGCTTTCCACATCTAGCGTCGAGTTTGCTAACTAAATATCTGTCTCTCGGGAAGTAAAGTTAATTTATTAGGAGTTCAAGAATTTCGTGAATCATTCATTATTTTCCGAATTCATTCATGCATTATTAATCTAAATATCGATTAAGGTCGATGTGATGTGGTCATACATGCAGTTTAGTAATTTAAGCAGAAATTATAAATTCCAAATTATGCGTTATTGATGATTTTTTACTTCTGATATTCTGAGGCCATTGATTATTAGATGAGCTGTGATACACCTCCCCTGCATTCATTCCAACTTCAAGATCATCAAGGTGAATTGTCGCTGTAGCTCTATCATATTAAATACATACATTAAATACTATAATACATTAAATACTACTTGACAGAATATTGAAATCAGTCATTAATAAATATACCTACTCTTTCTTTTAAACTAAATGAATGGATGAATGAAATTATGCGTTTTCGGGTTTCCAAATAAACGCATGCAATCCTTAGGTACATTACACAAAGAGTGTAAGAAGGGAACCATGGAAACAAATAAAAACAGTCAAATTAACTTGTCAGTTTTGCATTGCATTTTCAACAATGCATTTATTGATTATTAATAATTATTATAATAATATCTAACAATGCCTTTTACGAATAACGAGGCCTATGACATGTTGGCGGTGTATTTCCAATGTTTTGAAAATGCATGTATTGCAGAGCGGCAATATGCAACATCCGTTCATCGAATCTTAAGAGATAACAAGGATAACCGGATTTGACAGTCCTCGATTTTTACTTGTGGGGAAGACTAAAAGACCTTGTTTTTCATACTCGTCCTATCACACGAGAAAACATGATTGAAAGAATTCAAAAATCAATAACCAGCATTTCAAGAGCGGAAATTGAAGCTGCCGTTTTTAGTACTCGTCGAAAAATAAATTTTTGCATTTCTAAGGATGGAAGGCATTTTGAACATTTAGAAAGGCGTTAATGTTCAGATTCTGTTAATTATTAGACTGTTGTGCTGTTAATTTTATTTGACTGCTGTTATTATTATTATCTTTGTTGTTGACCCGTTGGCCTTTAAACACGCTCCAAATTAATATGGCATGAAGAATTTAGACCAATCCTAAGCCTGGCTAAAGTTTGAAGGAAGGCAAACATTAGGTAAATATTTTTTTATCTTAATGCAGGTAGTAGTGAAATAATAACTGATTTTTTCAGTTAAGTTGAGGACCTAAGATGTTACCGTTTCCATTATTTTTATTCTGTTTCTTTTTTTTTGTTTTTCATGGTGATTACATTAAATGGGCAAACATAAATAGTAAATATTGGCAGAAGCTAGAAATTACATTATAAGAAACATGAAAAAAAGATTTCGCGAAGGCGTTTTTTATGTCTATAAACAAGAGTATTTTAAACCATTCAAACATCGACATAAAAAAACGGTCTGAAATATTACTTGAAAATATTATTATGTGATCGTATATTATATATTATGTTATTACATTTAGCAGTGGTCATTCTCAGCGATAAAACACATTTCTATTTAAACAAATAATTAATAAATTGCTCTAGTATGGAGTGGAAAATATTTTAGGTTTTCAGCTTTCAGGTAGACAATATAGACCAAGAATTGGTCTTTATTGTCTACCTTTAATATTGGTTTATGAAAAAATAAAGAACCCTAATTTTTAATGTAATCTCTATTGCGTTCTATACAGTTTCGAAGAAGAAATTTGACTACTTGCTGAAGATGATTTTACCAGATGTACTCGAAGTGTTGCCCGACAAGGTAGATTTTCATATTGGATTGTACATATAACACTATAAGACCAATTACACTACCTTTATTACGTACAAAGAATACAATCACTCTTACCCACTGATTTTTCATATAGGCAAAGATATTGTGAATGGTTTATTGGCCAAAACTAAAGGAATATAAATTTTTTGTTCACTATATTACCAACTGACGAAGCTTCTTTCACGAGGAATGGGACATTTTGAACATTTAATTGAATTAAACAATTAATCATGTGTTTCTTAATGTGACGTGAATCGTTTAAAACGTGTTATTGTGTGAAAAATTAGTACTACTTGCTTCAACTTTGACATTAAACGACAATAATATGTATGTATGTTTTCCTTTTTTTATTATAAAAAACCCAAATTTATGCGGAAATGTATAGAATTAATGATTATAAAAATAGCATATTTTATTTCAAATAATATCTTAAAGAGGTCAATGTAACAGAAACTGAATTCCGGTAGATCTAAATCAACAAGACAAAAATAGATGTTACCACTGTTAAAAAAATTAAACCTATTTACTTTTATAAACCACATTTTTGGTATTCTGTTGTGTGTTGTTTGGTTTGGTTTTTGTCAATATAGATTTAAATTCCCTGCGAATGTGGCAAATTGTATATAGGTGAGACATCTAGACCGTTAGGTCTAGTTAGTCTAGACCTTCTTATAAAGGGTGATTTTTATAAATCTCTAATTTAGCAACACTTATGGAAATCGGGACATAAAATCAATTGAAATAATTCCAAAACGGTATTAAACGAATCGGTAACAAAATACAGAAGATTAAAAGAAACCGCTATAATTAATTTAAATAAAAATAACTGTATTGCTATGCCTTCGGTAGATTCAAATTCGATATAATTCCCGATTCTAAAGAATTCAATTAAAAATTATTAATTATTTCATTACACAATAATCACCTCTCCTATATAATTTTTTGTTTGTTGTCAATGTAAGTATCATTGACATATACAAAATACATTTATTTGCTATCTTTTAGAGAATTATATAGAAATTAATATAAATTATTTTTTAATTCCTTTTGAAAACAGGGAGAGAAGACATCCCAAAACGTAAACATTCAAAAGTTTCTATAAATTTTAGAAAACTTTAAGTTTTTGAAATTTTTGTTTGTTAGGCAAAGATAAATTAGTGTCCGTTTTGTTGTTTATCCAGTGATTCTTTTATTTACATAAGAACAGCTATTCTTGATATTTTGTCTAAAACTCACAATGCAAAATCTCGTGGCAAAAAAACCAAAAAAGAAAAATATATATGAACACGCCACAACCATTTATACAATACATAAATTAATCATATTACACAAAAAAATATAAAACCGATTAATATAACCGAATATTTAGTTGAAGAATAATTGGAAATGACAGTCGATTTGATTCATTGAAATTATATTTAGCAATCTATAGATGGTGGCGACTTTGTAAACTAAATATCTTTCGTTTGTCAGTTCAAGTATTTCGTGAATCATTGACCCACTTTCCCATTTCATATATTCATTATTGGCATCGTAGAAACGTAAACATTCAAAAGGGTTGATATCAAAGAGTGACGTGATTAGACGCGAATATTAAAACTGAGATTATGCAGATGAATTTAAATATTATTTGCTTTTGTATCATTCCATTTTTTTGCAGTCAGTGTTTATCAAATAAACACATAATGAACGTATCCTTCTTTTATTTTTTTTCCTTTATTTGGGTTTTTCGCCATTATCTAAAACTCAAAAAATATCAAAAATACCTGTTCTTATGTAAAAAAAGAATCACTGGGTAAAAACAAAAAAAACCCAAACGGGGACAAATTTCGCAATGATTCTTTTTTGTAATAAATTTGCCTAACGAACAAAATTTTAAAGATATAAAAATGTTATAAAAATTATACAAACTTTTAACGTCAAGGTTTTGGAGGGTCCTCTCCCTCCGTTTTCAAAACTAAACTAAAAAATGAATTATATTAATTTGTAATATATAAACTAACGAGTGAAAGTAAATATATTTTTTGTGTATGTCAACGATACTTGACAATAATAGATTTTCATGACAGTTACCAAAATATATATATATATAGGTAATGTTGACTGTGTGATTATTGTGTAAAGAAATTCTTAAATATTTTTACAATATTTACAAAAAAATGTACACGACACTTTGAAGCATTCTTTTGCTACCTATGTCGTAATAAAAAAAAATGACGTAAGTATCAGCACCAGAACTATAAGACGATATTTACAACAGAACTTATATGGGAGAGTAGTAAGGAAAATTCCGTTTTTAAGTAGACAAATATAAAACACCGTTAAAAATTTGCAAAAAAAACTGCAGTGAAGATTTCACACATAACATTTTGGGTACAGTGAGGCATTGCGCATGGTGGTCACATCAAAGTGTGGGGGTGCTTTTCATATAACGGAGTAGGGCCAATATTTGCAATAAAATAAAATATGACAAAATAAATTTACTTAGGAATCTTAGAAACAATTATGCTACCTAACTCTGAAGAGAATATGCCTTAACAGTGAACCTACCAACAAGACAATAAGAGTGGCCTTCAAGTAGTTAGAGTGGCCTTCATAGTACTTGGATCTAAACCCGATCGAGAACCTTTGGTAAAGGTTAAAACGACGTTTTGGTAAAAAAAATTAAACAAGAAGTTGAAATAATGCTTCTTCCATTTCCAACGTAAATTGTAACAATTTGTGTTTGCTCTGCAAGTAAATATTACTCCATTTTCAAAACTCCTCACTTGTTTGCTTATTCTTATAAAAAAAAATCAGGAACCAAAACCAAAATAACATACTTTGTTCTGATATGGAGACCTTCATTTACGCCAGTCTTTATTATCGATAATTGCAAATTATGTAATGGACTATTCGCTTAAGCTGAACATACGCTCAAGCTGAACATCAGCGGTATACTGTATAGTAAATTCAACAAAACTTCTTGACCTGGAATCACTTTATACTATAAACTATAAAGTTATGGACGTTGTAGTATTGGGTGGAGTTTTAACAATGTAAAGGAAAAAATCAAATTTTTTACGCCTTTAAAAAGGATTTTTGAACAGAAGAGAAATAACAAAGCAAACAAAAATAAATGTATATAAAGCCATATGTAGACCAATTCTTACATATCGATGCGAAACATGGGTTTTCTCTAAACAGGAACAGCAAAAGTAAAGGTATTGGGAATTATATATCTTAGAAGAGTACAGACAATTAATTACAAGGATTGATAAAATCTGAAATGAGAAAATATGAGATCTAAACCTAGAAAATTTTGAGAAATATATGCAGATAATGGTGGAGGAGATACAGACTACGGAGATATGGAAAACAAGAACAACAAACACGAAGATACGCCCAAAAGAAACACGGAACAACAGGGGGGGAAAACCCCACAAAGAGCGGAAAAAGATGACAGAAAGCGGCAAATATAGCGACGAACTGAACAAACTAGAACCATTTTAACAAATATTAATATATATATATATATATATATATATATATATATATATATATATATATATATATATATATATATATATATATATATATATATATATATATAGCATCATTCATCCATTGTCGAGTCGTCACTGCACGATGAGGGCCTCCCCAGCATGCTTCCAAATCGCGCGTTTCTGAGCTCTTCTCTGCCATTCGGGTCCAATATACTTGATGATGTCATCCATCCATCGTGTTTACGGTCTTCTTCTTAGCGGTAGGCATCGCAGGATTGCTTTGGCCTATCGTCACGTCGCCTCGCTGTATGGCCTGTCCACCTTCATTTCAATTATTTCAACCTTCCAATGATGTCACACACTTTTGTTTGTTCTCTGATCCAAATATAGGTCCTTCTGTTTCGCTTCGTAATGCGAAGCACACACCTTTCCATTTCCCTTTACCCGAAATTTTTGAACTGATTATGATGTGAGTGTCCATGTTTTACTTCCGTATGTCAAAACAGGCAGCACACACTGATCAAAAACTTTTCTCTTCAGACAAAGTGGGAGTTTGTTCTTAAACACTATATTGAGCCTGCCAAAGCCAGCCACGCTTAGCTCGCCGTTCCACTTCCCGGCCAGTATCCACCCTCCACTGATATCCTTTGTACAAGATATATGTTGCGCCTACAACCTCTAAATCGATTCCTAAAATAGAGATTCTTCTGTTATCAACAAACTTGTTGAACATAACATAACTCTTTTTCGGGTTAATTTTTAAGCCGAATGGTTCTCCCGCCCTTTGCAACTTTTGTATATGTTTTCGTAGTTAATCCGGGTCTTGTGATAGGAGAATGATATCATCTGCTATCCAAAAATGGCTTAAGTGTACACCATTGATTTTGATAAGCAGGTTGAGAAAAGAAGAGACCAGATTGGGTCACCCTGCCATACACCATTTATTTTAACTTCAAGATCGTCCATGTTAACTGTCGCTGTAGCTTCATCATACATAGATTCCAGTAGTTTTGGATACGCTCTGTTTATCCCCTTTTTGAGCAATGCATCCATTATGGCTTGCTTTTATACTACCATTGCACATGTCTTTTCATAGTCAATGAACCAAGCACAGTGACATGGTGTGTAGGACAACCTGGATCTGATCCATTGTACTGAATTACCCTTCTCAATTCTACTTGCTCCCTTGGTTGTGCGTCATTCAGTATTATTTTAGATATTATCTTGGTGAAACTTTTGTTCATTACTGATAGGAGGCTTATTGGGAGGTTGTTTTTAAATCTTCATATGCTCCTTTTTTATGAAGAAGAATCGTCTCAGCATTTTTCCATAGGTTGGGACTTTTTTTGTTCTTTGAAGCATTTTGAGTACAATTTTGCCAATATTTTATGTAAAGTTCGACCACCAGCTTTTAACATTTCAACCGTTATACTGTCCTTTGCCTGGAGCCTTTCCATTTTTCATCGCGTCTATAGCATTTGTCACTTGATTCAACAGAATATGTGATATTTGTTCCCCATGGGCATTGCTATCTTTGACTGATTCTGATCTTCAAATAACTTTGAATATAATCTTTTGACAACCTCTAACATTTTCGTATGCTCCCATAACATTTGTCTCCATTTATTTCTCAGCTTTTGTTTAACTTTGTTTATTCCTTTATTTTATTCTAGGGTTTTTTTTGCTCTGCATGCTGAATCGACGAGTTTCTCAAAGGGATTCTTAAAATCACTGCCCCTCTGCAGCAGCTTTCCAGAGTTCACTTTTCCATTCACCGATCTTACCATTCACGTACGTTCTCTTGGACAGTTTATCCTAACCTTTGTTCGTACTTTGCACTTCCAACATTAAAACGGTTAAGGGCAGTACAATTACAAAATATTATTTTTATTGTTTGATATGATGTAGTCAATTTGACTTGTGAAATCAGATGGAATTTTCAGTGTTCATTTTCTGCCGATTTTGTTCTCATAAAACGACTTCATAATATACAGATCTTGTTTTTCAGCAAAATTAACCAATCTGTCACCTCTATTGTCCCGCTCGCTATTTCCATATGGGCCAGTTTCAGTTTCACTAGTTCTTCCTTTTCCAATTCTAGCATTAAAGTGATCCATCAGGATTTTATACCTGCAGTTCTTGTTGTCTAGAAGCTGGGAAACATCATCATAAAATACTTCAATTTCCTCATATCCATAGCTTATCGTTGGCGCATATATTGGACAATTTGAGGCTTAAACTTTTTATTCGACCGAATAACGCATTGGGCTAGTCGGTCAGATTTACTTTCAAATTTTACGACACTTCAACTTTCTTCAACTTTTAATTAATGATGAATCCAATTCCACCATATTGTCCACTCTCCATTCCTCGACTGTAGAGTACGTGACAAGTTGTTTCCAGTATAATTAGCTCTTCGCTCTTCCTTCGTGTTTCACATAGCCCTATAATATAATATGTGATGTGATGACAGATAGCCCAAAGCAATCCTGGGATGGATACCGTTTGATTAAAAACGTCCATGAAGACGACCGAAAAGACGACGGACTGATGACATCATCAAGTATATTAGACCCGAATCGCAGATGAAAGCTCAGGGCCACGCGAGTTGGAACTATGCTGGGGAGGCCTTCATCCTGCAGTGGATGTACAATGGCAGAATGATGATGATGATAATAATGACGATCATCATTTGAAAAATTTCTATACGCAGTATTTAAGTTTCCAAATGATTATATTGATTTAAATTATATTAGGCCGTGAACTAACTATGGTATAGGCCCGCTTTCAGATATCATAAAATGGGTGCATTTTATCAAATGGGTCAGATTTCGTAAAATGAAAGGTAGCTTCCGTTCTAGTAACGTGCGATATTTCGTTACAAGTGCTACATTTTGCATGAAAGACCCATCACACAAATGCAATAAAAATTTAAAAAACATTACGGGAACACTGAGGCTTTATATTTCATGGTTCTAATGTGGTTTACTGAGTTTCGATTTGATTAAACCAGCACGAGTGACGCTCCGTGCTCAAGATGCCACATTGAGGCCCCTGCAAAGAAAATAGTCAACAAAATTCCTGTTATCGCGTTGGCTAATCGCAGAGTAAAAGTTAGTGAACATTTTACTTAAACATTTGTGCTTGATAAAGCCATCAGCGCGATATGTGTAGCGTTTGCTCACTGTGTAGCGATTACAGCATTATTTTTTTTCCTGAGATTCGTTTGTTTCCTGAGATTCGAAAGGTATTATCTTCATCGGCTATTTGGAAAAGAGAAAGACGGTCACAAGAGAGCATTATGGTGAATTATGGATCATGTTTCAAAAGCATTTGGTAACAAAACACCGTCATTTGGCGCAAAAAAAAATATCTTTTCACCACGACAATGCCGTTACGACAACGAAAGTAGACAATTTGCGTTACGAATTGATACCACATCTACACTACTCTTCGGATTTGTCCCTATTCGACTTCGTTCTCTCTTCAAACATGAGGAAATAGCTGGGTGGAAAGAAATTTATCAAGCAAATGAAGAAATCATCTCTGAAACAAAGAATTATTTTTACGCCGTTTGACAAGTTACACTTTATGGTAAGCATAAAAAAGTGGAAAAATCGTTGGGCAGAATGTATCGAACCAAAATGGAGACTACATTGAAAAATAAACCAATAATAAAAACAATATTTTGTTTAAAAGTGTGATAATAGTGTGAAAAGTGATAATAGTATACAGGGTGTAAAGAAAATTATTTTTGTGAATATGCCCAACGATTCTTTACAGTTTTTTGAAAAAAAGACTTCAATATAACATTTATTTAAAATGCAAGGATTTCTGAGGAGAACAGGTCTGAAACCAGGTTTAATTTTTTAACAACGGCAACGTCTATTTTAAGCATGTTTATTTCGATTTATTGGAATTCACTTTTTGTTACATTGAGATCTGAATGTATCATTTGAAAATAAAAAATCTTGTTTTAGTCATTTATTCCATATGTTTCCGCATAAATCTGGTTAGTTTTGTTACAAAAATAAAAAGGAAAACTTACACATTATTCTCGTTTAAGGTCAAAGTCGAAATTATTTGAAATTTGTCATTTTAAACTACTTTGGTTTAAGTCAATAAACCAGTCACAATATTTCTGCCTACGTGAAAAATCAGCGGGTGAGAGTGCTTGTACATGTTAAGGATAGAGTAATTACTCTTGAACTCCGTTCCGTCGGTTCCGAGATGTATCAGTCACAAAAAATATGTTTTATTGGAAGTTCGGTATCTACATTGCCTACATACGGTCTACATACATTGTCATACTGTCTACATTGAGTCGGTGCATTTTCGAATGAGTCCCGTCAGTCCCACCTCCGCCATCGAAGATTTCTTCTCAACGTTTTTTTTTGTTTTGATTGGCTAGTTTTTTTTTTAATTTTTTGGAGTTTATGAAGTGACTATACAAAAATGAGCGATGATGAAAAGTTGATTTAGTGCGTTCGACAATACCCTGTACTTTATGATGTATCAAATGTTAAGTACATGGATACTGTTTTTAAAAATAGCATATGAAGGAAAATTGGTGAAGACATAAATATAGATGGTAAGTAAAAAATAAGATTATTATTTTCAAAAAGCTGCAGAAATTGTCAAGTACCCCCACTACAATTTTTCTAAATTTAAATTTGTTGTAATATATTGATAAGGCTTGTCAACCTTATCAGTAGGTAAACAAAAGACAATGAAGTTAATTTCTATTTAATATTTGTAAATAAATAATTTTTTTTATTATTTTATCCAAGTTGTCAAGTTGTTAACTTATAAAATCTGTTCATTTTACCATGGTACAATGCCAATCTCTGAACTGAAAAAGTTTTTAAACTGTTCCCTTATTTGAAAAGGCTGTGATGTATTTACCTTTTGAAGCGGCAAATTTTCCAAATTTGTGCTTTCTTAAGACGAAACAGTTGATTCTGTTTCATAGGTGTACATGTTGCGATCATATTTTTTTATGAAATTGCGAAGTATACCACTTTTAAGCACTATATGGACTCTATTTTTTGGCGTAGCCTATATCCGTCTGTTAAAAATCCTGAATTTTTGTAATAAAATGTCAGATGTGTTCTTCACAATTTTTCTTATACAAGACAAAGTGTAATTAAAAATAGGTTTTGAAGTATCCAAATTTTGCCCTGGGTATGGTCTCATTAAATATTTTTTTAACGGGAACGCTTCATCACCTACAATTACGTATGGAACCTCAACCAATGTGCTTGGCAATGCTGTTTTTTTATGGTATTGACAATATGCCCCGTCCAAGTGATTTACCAAGATTAGATTTTTCAAGTATCATCACTATCTTTTCCATACGAACCAATATTCACACCAGTAAAATTGTAATGAGCGCCAAAAAGTGCTAACAAAACGATTGAAAAATATTTTCTGTAGTTGTAAAATAAAGACCCGCTGTTTGGGGGTGCTTGGATGGTAATATTTTTTCCATCAAGAGCGCCTAAGCAATTTGGGAAGTTCCAAATATTATATATATCAGCGGCTATGGATTCCACATTTCGCTATATTTGGCTAATAGGAGGTCACCATTTATTTTACAAGTCTCCATTACTATTTGGTACACTGTGCTATGTCCCAAACGGTAGCTGAATGAAATAGTTTGCAGTGAATCTCCTTTTGCTAGGTACCTGAAACAATCCAAAAACAAAATACGTATTAGGTGCCTACTGTATAGAACTAAAATAAAACCAAATATATTTTATTATATTGCAGGAGTGAGCGAGATAGAAATCGAGATTCTATTCTATTCTTTCTATTCTATTCTATTCTATTCTAGATTCTATTCTAAACAACATTAGGGACACTTAAAAAAGCTGCTACCAAGAGTGGTCAGGGTGTAAAAAAGTTAAAATTCAGAACAGTTGAGTTTAAAAAAAAATGTTCCTTTGAGGAAATGGAATCTATTAGTAATATTGGAAGTGAGGAAGTACAACATGATGATGCCACAAAAGATACAAGGGAAGAAAATAATGATTCTCTTCTTTGTAATGGTGTTAGTGTAGTTAGTGATCTGCCACAATCCACACTAGCACCAGATCAGTACGTGGAACGTTCAGCGTTAAGTCCGCCAAAACAAAATCAAAAAAAGAAAAGTTACAAAAACAGAAAATCAACCAACAACTGCAAGCAAATTCATGCAATATATAATTTCAAAAATGAAAAACAAGCACCTCTAGAACCTCAACATCTAGTTGATACTTTTTTAGCTAGCGTTGCTGTAACTTTAAAAACATTTTCTCCATATCATCTATATTTAGTTAAAGCAGAAATATTTAACACTGTTCGGAAATACGAATTTGAAACAATTATGCAAAATCAAGGTGATACTCGTAATAATACATCAAATTCTCAACTTCATTCACCTCCTTCGTCTTTCATATCTACTCAGTATTTACCAACCAAAGTAACACAACAATCAGCCTCCCTCCTAGACTACACGGTATAACAATACCTTCAAAGCTTTTAAGCTTATGCCGATGATATTTTTACTGTGCAGTACGTTAAAACAGTTTTCGTTTCATTCTGAAATACTGAATAAACTACTTTGTTTCATCATCGATTAATTCCTTAAATAATGTAATAAACTCTTCTTCTTTTTCTCTTTTTTTTTCATGCCTTGTTAACACATTTTCTTTTCTTCAACTGTTGTTGTTCTTCTTCTTCATCCAAAATTAATGCTATGACAGCCAAGTCGTTCTCCGAAAACTCCATCACAAAAAATATAATAGGTACTTACTACACTTGAGAGAAAATAATGACTGTATGCAGTCAAAAAAAACCTGATGGATAAATGTGAATACAGTCATCATTTTGACTGAGACTGAACGGCGACGGTCTGATTCCGAACGGTGACTGAACTATGACGTGACTCACGTGTGTGAATAGACCTTTAGTATTCTATGTGAAATGTACATTTTTAACTTGTCGAGTACTTCTCGTAGACTCGTCTTCAACAAGATGTATAATTTCTTCTTCGATTTCAGGACTGATTTATCGCTGCTGCCTACATTCTTGAAATTTTGGGACCACACTACTCGTATTCAAAAGTTTTTGAGAAACGTGGACAAATGTGTGCCGATCTGGACGCGGCTTTTCGGATTATCGTTGCCCGTAAATACGCTTAACTTCTTCGGAATTTTGAAAAAGTCCTAAATAAGAAATATATTCTGATATTAGCGTACAGAATATATTTTTGTGTGATAAATCGCAATTAATTCACTGAAACACTGAAATAATGTTTTTTACAATTTTAAAATAACAATCTTTGTCATGGCAATATTGCGACGTTGCCACATCCTTCAGGGCTAATGTAGGGCATTATTCTTAATAAAAAAAATATTTTAACAACGTTCATTAGTCTATTTGTAGTTTATTCGTTATATAATAACAAATTAAAAAAAAAAAGTAAAGTGTTTGGGTTAGAGGCGCATCAGCAACTAGGCTATTTAGCGACTGGACCTACAGCTTAACGTGGGTTCCGAACCACGGTTATCAGCTTCCGACAAACCCAGGCCAGCACCCCCCTCGGACTATAAACCCTTGGTTATGTGCCTACCCATAAGTCTATCAGGAAACCTACCGACTGGCGAGTGACCAACGTAGAACACTTCTCAGAAGGCATCCGGCCTTACCCAGCCTTTAACTGACGTGACTGAGGGGTAATTCGTAGTCGGATTTTACACTCTTGCCTAGAAACAATCACAAACATTTAGGAAAGATAAACAGACAGAAGAAAGAAAAATAACCATCCGAGCGCTGGAATCGAGCCAGCTACCGCTCCAGCGCGGATTCGGCAAAGCAGACGCTCTTACCGCCGCACCAACGCGACCGGCAATAACAAATTAATATTTCCTAAAAGGGATTGTTCGCATAATTGTTTAAAATATTAATTCTTAAGTATAAAGTTAAGTAAACATTATATTTACAATTTTATTTAATAATTTTACTTGAGAAATTACATATTCTAAATTTTGATTATAAAAAATTTTAGAGAGAAATGAAAGATTTCAAAATAAAGAATTTTGCAGAACTGAAATTAAAATTTAAAAAATGTCCTCGCATTTTTTACTATTAATATCTTATAAAATCGACTAATAACACATGTCAACAAATTTGAACTTTTCTGAAGGAACATTGATTATTGAGTTTTAGTTTTTGATATTGAGTTATTGAGTTTCATATAATGATTCATAAATATGAGGTATTTTGTAACACATACAGTTTTTTTGTTACAGGGCGTCGGTCGTGGGGAAAAAAAGGAGACGACATATTTTTATAATCTAATTCTATATAATCTTTTATAATCTATTTTTATAACCTTTATTTAATATGAACATATAAAACGTCTTAAATATATGCAAAGACATTACAGAGGAGTATGTGAATAAAACATATATTACATGAGTTCTCATACAATTTTTTAAAAACCAGCAGTAGTCGCCCATCATAGTTCATTTCAGCATCCCTGCTATCTTACTTCCCTCATCCTGATGTCCTGGTGAAACATTTCTCGCAAATTTCCAAACCCAAATTTCCCGAAAAAAATTAAATGGGAGTGTAAAAATGCATTTTTAAGGACATGCGAAACTCTAGTATTTCATAGTCTTTCAAGAGTTCATTTATGAGGTTTTTATAGTTTTTATCTTTCTTTTTGCCTAAAAATCCTTTCACTACACTTGCAAAACACTTGCAACTACCAATTTCTTTTCATTTAACTTTTCTGGAAAATGGAAATCACCTAGAAGCTTTCTGATTTCAGGTTCAATAAACATGCTCTCTTTTAGTTTGGCATCACTTAATTGAGGACGTATTTTTTTGGGTAGGTTCTCTGCACACCATAGGAACAACAAACAGCATAGAATTTTTTGCGATGCACCCACTACACTAAATTTACATGACAACTCACACAACAAACATGAGGACCCTAACTTTTATCTTGATCTTCAATTTGGCACTTAAAATATAAAAATAGATCTAGCTTGTGACTTTAAAATAAATCGTCCGCATATATAACAAAACTCGTCCGCTGGATTGTGGACAAATCGATGACTAGAACTTTATATAAAATCGACTTAAATACTTGACTATACTGTAAACGAGACAAACACAAACTAAACTATAGAAAATAATAAAACTGCTTTTAAAAATTCATAGAACACTGTGGAAAATGCACCCTTTACGGTCTTGTGTTAATTTCTACATTGTTTACCATTGTTTATCATTGTAAAGTCCAAAGTCAGGAACAAATAATTTCAATGATCCCATGATATGAAACAAAAGTACTTGAAAATGGGACGTGCTAGGCCGTTTCTGCGAAAAGGAAAAGGAGCATTCTCATCAATGTTACAAAAAATCATGTCGACATGTGTAATTCACAAAATTGAGCTTTAAACTAAAAATATTTTAAATAAAATAAATTCACACGCTAAATTGTGTTACATTTTTAATAAAGGAGTAAGTTTTATAACTAAAATTGCCAGAATTTCCGACCTTCTATTAAACATTTTATATTCCTGCAAAATTTAATAAAAGAACCCAATCGACATGACTGTTTCAATAAATTTTGTTGGTTACGATCAGCATGTGGCTTCAATTTTCATTTCATAATTTAATTGGATTTTATCATTACCCAATCATATAAGTTTTTGATAATTTTACCTTTCCAAATCGGTGATAATGAAACAATTTTTCCATTTAATGTTTTAATGTTAGATTACATATCTTATATCCGATATTTTCTAATACATCATTAAGATAACATTTATACCAGATCACCATTTATATCAGAGATACCAGATAACTAGTTGTAAGTTTATTTGTATGAAGTAAATAATTACATTTTCTAATTTCACATTTGAGTGTGATCTATCATTTACTACTTTATTAATAAATATCCAGAGATTAAACACTGATTTATTTTTGGCACCATTTTTGTCATGATATTTGTGACAGTTCGGGTTTCATTGTTCTGTAGTGCAGACCTCCAAGCTTTATCATGGATAAATACACGTTAAAAATTAAATGAATTACGAAGTATTTAATTTCACTTTTAGCTTTTTACGAAGCTAATTATCTAATTAGCTAATTTACGTCAAAAAAATTCAATTATTGTAATTGAACATACATTTAGGCGGTCTGACATATAGATGGTGTCCGAAAAATCCTTACCAGTGGTCGATTATACCAACCTTCAGACGTAATGTATTTCAAGATAATCTGTTTACTAGTTTCTGAGTTGTTGAGCTTTAAATCACGCTACTTTTGTTATTTTCAAAAAAAAATGGATAAAATAATCAAACACCCAACTACTGGGTTCCACCATCTCATGTCGAACACACAACAACCTGCGTCTCCGCCTAAATGAAAATTTTATTGATTACTTGACTCTTGACGGTCCCCACCCATCCCTTCCATTGGAGAGCACATGTTTCGTCTCTTCATGTTTAGGCTTTTCAGGGCACCTACATGTGCTCTCTCGTCAAGAATAGGAAAATCCCATCCACAGTCAACAACCCATACTTATCGCCAACTTCCCGTCGGATGGCGTATATAAGCAGTGTTAGAATTCTTTGGACTGCGTCCAATGAGACAACAGTGCTGAGTGCCATCAGACACCCAACTGCTGGGCCCCACAATATCATGTGAAACACACAACAACCTGCGTCTCCGCCTAAATGAAGATTGTGTTGATTTACCCATACTATATGGAAGGGTGTATTTATTGTAAAGTTATTAACATTTATTTGCAGATATGGTCTCTCAGACAGTGCCCGACCAATCGCGCTGTTTTTTTAAATTGTCTATAATTTTATCAGTTATAAGAAAAGTCAGAATAGTCGTCATATAAAATGCGATTTGACAAAAAAACATTAGTATATTCAGGTGGACTATCAAAAAGAAATAAAACACCTAGAACAATTGTATGACGAAGTATGTGGAATGGTAGTAGTAGAATGAACAGAAAAACGAAAGATTTTTATAAAAGTTGTGGTACTGGGCTGTACTTGGTACATGTTAACGTAATTTGTAGTGACTGTTATGCCAAGTTTCAAGAAAACTAACATTTACTAGAATACAGACTACAGAAAGACTATTTTTTATACCTATTTAGAATAATAAAATTTTATTTTTATAAATATTATATTTATTTAATTGTAATATAAATATTTAAATGTACATTGTTAAAGTAAAGTAGAGTAAAGTGTTTGGGTTAGAGGCGCATCAGCAACTAGGCTATTTAGCGACTGGACCTACAGCTTAACGTGGGTTCCGAACCACGGTCATCAGCTTCCGACAAACCCAGGCCAGCACCCCCCTCGGGCTATAAACCCAAACCCTCGGTTATGTGCCTACCCATAAGTCTATCAGGAAACCTACCGACTGGCGAGTGACCAACGTAGAACACTTCTCAGAAGGCATCCGGCCTTACCCAGCCTTTAACTGGCGTGACTGAGGGGTAATTCGTAGTCGGATTTTACACTCTTGCCTAGAAACAATCACAAACATTTAGGAAAGATAAACGAACAGAAGAAAGAAAAATAACCATCCGAGCGCTGGAATCGAACCAGCTACCGCTCCAGCGCGGATTCGGCAAAGCAGACGCTCTTACCGCCGCACCAACGCGACCGGCGTAAATTGTTACTTATTATTTAAATATTATATTTTTAAATCGAATAGAAAGTGAAAAATCTGTTTAAAATAATTTACTCAACATAATTTATTAATCATTATTATAAACACCTAAAATGTCAGTGAAAATTAGCTCTTATGTACAGTAAATAAACTGTGTATCAAGTATGTACTATTAAACGCAATTTTTTTTGGATTTCATTAATTGTTTTGGCCTCATGGATTACGAGCCCGGCGCGACCACTCATGTAAAATACTATTTTTTTTTTGTTTTTATAATTTATAACCGGGTACTTTAACACGTTTGTTTACGAACAATATGGTTGTCACTGACGCATCGCACCAAATATTATTTCGATTAAAAGGCCTATGGCTCACATATGATTCACATAATTTTCAAAAATTTTCGCAAAATATTAATAAGAAATAAATAAAAAAAAATTGTTTATTTTAATTGAAATATTTTTTCTTTTTAAAGTTAAAAATAATAAAAATGGTAGCGTGACACTTACCTACCCTGTATATTGATATATTTTTGTAGAACAAATTAGTATCTAAATTATTCATTTAATTATTGGTAGCTTAGAAATGAATATGTCAAATATTACAGATTGGTTGCCATAATACAAATAAACGTTTCTTTAAAACTGAGTTTATGTCCGTTTTTATAAAGCTTTATATATTTTTGTAGAACAAATTAGTATCTAAATTATTCATTTAATTATTGGTAGCTTAGAAATGAATATGTCAAATATTACAGATTGGTTGCCATAATACAAATAAACGTTTCTTTAAAACTGAGTTTATGTCCGTTTTTATAAAGCTTTATGTTGGGTGAATATAAATTCCACGTCACGTACGGTGTGTTAAAAATATTATTTAAATATCGACTATTTTTCTTCGTGGCATTTTTTCGTCTAACCAAAAATATTACTCTAGCGGTAACTCATTAATTTGTTTGTTTTTCAGGTAACTCTCAAACCGCCATTATAATATAAGATATAATATAGTTCGAAGGTTTCGCTATATTACTCCGTTTTTCAGCAACCGTTCATAGCAATGAAAGCTACGATAAATTTGGATATGGAAGGTGGGCGGGAGTCATAATTCGTATAGCTGTATTTAAACTTTTTTTGGCAGTTACTAAGGGTGGCCTGCTGTAATTCTCGGAGTGATTGCTATAAGTCGCGCTAATACATGTAAGTTAATAAGTGATTCAGTTAATAATGTCGATTTTGATAAGAGATGACGTTACTAATATGGCATAAGCATTGCCTTTCCGATAGCTGAAGTGACCTACAACGCTTGAACTAGAGCTGAGGTTAGTTTATGAGTTCTTGCCGTGCAGGGTAGATCGAAGTTGACCGAGCGTGATATTTGTGTTTAGGAAAGAGTTATAAAGTAACCTAAAACCTTGTTGTATGTCGTATTTGTATTGTATAGATAATAATATAACATAATTTTCATAAATAATACTAAAGGAGATATTACATTGTAACTAGAACAAAATTAAAATATTCCATCTCAATCTGAACAATGATTTCAACGAATATTTTGAAAAATTTTATAAAAGAACGATTCGTATACAAAACGCTAGAGGTATGTCGAAATAAATTCTATGCAGCTCATAAACGATCGTGTCGAGTCTCTCAACTAAATAGCTGCCGGTCGGAAAACTAATTTGAACATCAACTGAAGAATTTAGCGAACCATTGGCCTGCTCTCCAATTTTGTACTCGTTATTACTGACATCGAAATAGAAATATTGTACGAGGAGTAGTCTGATAGAATGATACGAATTGACGCGAAGATTAAAACTTTCAGCACATACGGTTTTATAGTTTTGTACTATTAAGTTGTATGATTTTAATATTCTATTCAAAATATACCTTGAAATTCAAAATAATAGACAGCCTTCTTTGGAGAATTTATTAATATAGACTATTTTTTTCTAAAATATCTCATCAACGTATAGTTATAAATAAAGTAATTGTTTACATTTAGACTATGGAATTAGTGGTTCTATTTATGGTACAAATGGTTTCCCGCTCTTTCCAGCTCTTGTATGTGTGTTTGTAGTTCATCTGGGTCTTGTCAGAAGAACGATATCATCTGCAAATCTAGGGTGGCTTAAGTATACACCATTTATTTTTATTCCCTTCTGTTTCCAATCCAGATTACGGAATACCTCTTCAAGGCAGGCTGAGAGGAGAACAGGCGATATTGAGTCACCCTGCCATACACCCCGTTCTATATTGATTTTAACTTCAAGATCGTCCATGGGTACTACCGCTGTAGCTTCATCATATACGGCTCTCAGTAAGTTCACATAGGCTCTATCTCTTTGTTAAGCAATGCATTATGCAATGCCATTATGCAATGCCATCATATCTTGCTTTGCTATTGAGTCAAATGCCTTTTCATAGTCAATAAGAGCCAAGAACAGTGGTATGGTGTATTCATAGTGCCTCTCTATGGCCTGTTGGACATCCTGGATATGATCCATTGTACTAAATCCATTTCTGAATCCTGTTTGCTCTCTTGGTTGTGCATCATTCAGTATTCTTCATATTCTTTTAGATATTATCTTGGTTAAAACTTTGTACAATACTGATAAGAGGCTTATTGGACGGTAGTTTTTTAAATCTTCCTGTGCTTTTTCCTCATGAAGGATAATCACTTCAGCACTTTTCCATGAGTATATATATATATATATATATATATATATATATATATATATATATATATATATATATATATATATATAGATAGATAAAGATTAATTTGTCCCAATTAAATGTACATTTGTAACTCCCATGTTGGACCAACAATAAATATTAAATAAATCATAAATAATTCTTACAAAAAAGAAAATAAACTCAAATATCAATAACATTGTTCCACTAATAATGCTATTGTAATATAAAATATACAAATGTTTTATTTAGCTATATTAAATCTGTCTTTTATTTGGAAAATTAGAGGAAATATATTACATATTTTTATAATCATAAAGTTAGCAGTAGCAAATATAACTAAAATTATATTTTGATGGTAAAACATCGGATTTATGTCGTGTCGCATCATGCTCATTTTGGAATGAATCAAAAAGTTATCTGTTGTTATTGACAAACACAAAAGAATCATGAATATACATGCTTACCAATGTGAACGAATAAGAATATCTTGATATATCCAGAGCAAGTTTTTCAATATGCGCCCTCCAATCCAATCTCCGGTCGATTACTAATCCAAGTACTGAGGCACATTCTGACGTTTTAAATACACTGTTGTTATAAACAAAATTCATGTCATTACTTTTATGATTTTCAAAAAGAATGCACTGTGTTTTTGATGCATTCAAGATGAGATGGTGAGCAGAAACATACTGATTAAGAACCTCGTATGCCCTATATACACTTGCTCCCCTTACTAAATACAAGGTTCAGATCATTTGCATACATAAATGTTTGTTCACTCAACACATTAGTGATATCATTAATATCTAGTACATACAACAATGGACCCAAAACCGAACCCTGCGGAACACCCTTGGTAACATGGACCCTCTCAGAGAGAAATGCCCTGCCATCAGTATTCCTTATTAATACCTATTGCGTACGATTTTTCAAATACGATTTAATTTGCATTTTGCATCTTTGAGACGGTTTATTTCTAAACTCTCCAGATAGTTTAGTTTTTTGCCTTTGTTGTGTAATATTTTAAAATCACTATTAAAAAGTTGGTTCTCATTTAACAGATGTGAGGCATAGTGCGAATTATGTTTATGAGGCATAGTTCGAATTATGTTCTTTAATTATTTTCTTGAAAGATCTGCCTGTTTGTCCTTTGTAAGTTTTTGGACACGACCCACAATACAGTTATATCCCTGATTAATATTTTTTGTTTCTTTTTGCCTTGCAATTTGTGATATGATTTCCAAGGCTGTTATTGATTTTAAAGGCTACTTTTGCATTGTTTTTATATAAGAATTTTTCAATTTTTTCTGACGATTTTCCAAAGAATGTTATTAATTTGAATGAATGGTCTTTTTCATTCATTTGTGGATATATTTCAGAGCCTTACAATACAGTTTACAGTTATAAGCAGCCTTATTGTACAATTTTCAGCCTTATTGTATTATTTATTTACTTATATTTATTTCTTATATTAATTATTTTCTTTTTAGAACTCTCTCTGAATATTCCTTGTTTTAGGCAATTTGTTTGGTGTTTAGTTCATTATTAAAATCTGCATCTGATAAAAGAATATTGATCAGTCTATGTACAAAACTATGATATGCTTCTAATTTATGTTGCATTATAATGATTTATTGTGTTTTGTTGTATCTGTTTGAGAGGGTTTGCGAAATATCTTAGCGGAATATCCAAGTATAATCATAATTTGGACTCAATTACTTCATCTTCAGTTTATTGACTTGCTGGAGCGTAGAACTATATGAGATTCAAAGTGTTTACAATTATTTTTATTGACATAATTATATCGTTTATTCTAGGAGTATAAGCAGTTATACAGTTACTAACATATTTTGTTAGCACCGTTTCGACTTAAACTGACGAGACCTGAAAGAAATATTGTACTACAATTTAGCTTTATGGAGTGACCAGGCGCTCTCCAATGAGTATTGGATACACCTGTAATCGTCATCTCGTATCGCTCAAGTTCCATTTTCTCTATGTGAGTTTTGCCTACATCCCGCATTCTTCAGACGTTGCATGTAGCAACAGTTATTGCATAGTTACTCATATTAAGCATGCGCATTTAACGCAATCTTTCGATTCTTTCCCCACTGAGATCTGATTGGGAGTTTATTTTACCTCCGGAATTTTGAACTCTAACACCAAGGGTTATTCCCATTACTTTCCTCAGTTCTATTAAGTATAATTTATTTAAATAAATTGCTTTAATTTGTTCTCCAGTATATTCAGTAAATTAGAACAATGTCTTCGAAATTAAAAAAAATTAATGCGAATTTACATTGAAAAACATTTACAATAATTTTAATAAGCAAATATACATATTACCGACCGAAAAATAATCTAAAGCATCTTCTGGTTAAGACTATAAAAAACTGAAACTACGTGCCTGGAAATATATGTTATTAAGGAAAACCTCAATATCTGGTTGAAATTTATTTATTGTTTATCACGTAAATCGCATTTAGATAAAGAAAGAAAACCTGTTAAGCTTACAAATTGTTGCTTTATCTGGCATTAAAAGAAGAAGAAAAAAAGCGAAAAGAGGGAGACTGGAAGACAATAAGGTTATTCTGACACAAAAGGCATCAAATAAAGGCAAGCAAATTGCCGATGTTTTTATTTTATACAAAATGGATTTCCCACTTTATCTCTATCCCACACGTCGCCTGTCAGGATATACATCTCGATTTGAACGTGTCTTTTTGTTCTGAAGCATCAACCACAAACCTTTCAGAAAAGAAATGTGTTTACGAAGTCTATTTCTCATTTTTTTTTTCAGATACGGTTTATTATAAATGTGAACCGGATGGATCGTGGTATTTTCATGAACCGTTTAACAAGACTTGGGTGAACTACACCACCTGCGTCAATACCGAGGATTTATCGGTAAGTAGAAAACCTTTTATTTTATAAGTAGAACTGTTGTCTGCCCTTCAATCTATTTCAGTTTTTCAAGTTAAAAAAACAGCGCCCATCGAGGAAGATATTTGTATATTTATATATTTGTATATTTATATATATATATATATATATATATATATATATATATATATATATATATATATATATATATATGCATTTATTTAAGATGAATGGAAAGATTTTTACTATGAACACCAGTTATATATATATATATATATATATATATATATATATATATATATATATATATATATATATATATATACCAAGCTACCATTGTACTAAGAAATGTATTGTCTTATAATAATATTAATAATAATGATAATAATATTTGCTCATAATAGTTATTATATCAACAATAATTATAATATTCGTGTTATTTTTGGTTCTGTATCGTCATGAACCCACTCTCAATCCGACTGAATTCGATCAAATTTGGATTTTGTTCGAAAAACAACCTGAGGTTATGTGATGTTATGAGACTAAACCATATGCTCTACGTGGACGATCTAAAATTATTTACTTCATCGAACAGTCATCTGGAACAGATGTTAAAAATGGTGGAAGAATTACCCATGCTCACAAAATCACAGAAACATAAGTGCAGTAGAACGTACAGCATTACCAACAAGGCTTTAGATATTAATAAGCAACCGGATCAACAAATAGGAAATCTGTGGAAATATTTCTTGAAGCAGGCGGAAACGTCTATGCTACATAAAGCTGCATGCCACGACCATCGATCAATACAACTGCGACTAAACGAAGATCAAGTTCAAATCTACGCAAAAACCGAACTTGGGAAATTAACTTGGGAAATTAAATCATCTCCTGATGATGCTAACGTGGTTAGCAAAACATGCGCCGAAAAGTTTTAAAAAGTGATTTGGTGTTTAGTGGCAAAACTCTTCGAGTTTAATAATTCAGTTACAAAACATACCGAAAAAAATTTTAACTATAAAATGCTTCAGGTGAAAAGGTGAAAAGGTGAAACAATACCGATCATATTGTCCACCTGCCTGGTCATATATTAACTGGAATCATTCCAGAGCCTGATAAAGAATATTAAAACATTAGGCCTCAACAATCAGTTTTTAAAACCATGCAGAAGGCAATCTCGATGCAATCGGGTGGCAATCTCAATGCAACTCGCGTCATCCTACGGTCAATATGCGTAGCAGTCGGAACTACGCGATGCATTCTTCCCACAACCTTGAATGTAGGTATAAGGTATGCTCATCTATATGTTAATAGAAATCTTTCATCCGTACTTCCACGTACGTTTGTTCGTTTCAAATCAGCCGTCATCATCACATCGAGACAGGTACCTCTCAGGACCTGTTTTTTGGCCTCAGAGCCGCGTTAGTTGGGCTCGAGTCTAACGAAAGGAGACAGCCGAACAGAAAAGAACAGAGCAAGACCAAGTCAACTGGCCGGTCCTGGGAGATAGTTGTCTCGACGTGATGGCAACAGATGATTTGAAACTAACAGAGGTACATGGAAGTACGGATGAAATATTTTTGTTATTCAAATATCTCTCACGGCCCCACTACGATATATTTTGAGCATACCTTATACCTGCATTCAAGGTTGTGGGAAGAATGCATCGCATAGTTCCGACTGCTATGAATATTTACCGTAGGATGACGCGAGTTGCATTGAGATTTCGACCCGATTACATCGAGATTGCGTTCTGCATGACCTTAAAAAGTGATTGTTGAGGCCTAATGTTTAAATATTCTTTATCAGGCTCTGGAATGATTCAAGTTAATATATGACCAGGCCAGTTGACAATATGATCGGTATTGTTTCGACGCTCTTTATACTCCATTACCTTTTCACCTGTTGTTGAAGTATTTTATAGTTAAAACATTTTTCGGTATGTTTTGCAACTGAATTCTTAAACTCGAAGAGATTTGCCACTAAACACCAAATCACTTTTTAAAATTTCTCGACGCATGTTTCGCTAACCATGTTAGCATCATCAGGAGATGCTTTAATCTCCCGAGTTAATTTCCCAAGTTCGGTTTTTGCGTAGATTTCAACTTGATCTTCGTTTAGTCGCAGTGGTGTTGATCGATGAAGCTGGCATACAGCTTTATGTAGCATAGGCGTTTCCGCCTGCTTGCCTGCTAATGTTATACGTTCCACTGCACTTATGTTTCTGTAATTTTGTGAGCAGTATCCTGATCTTACATTGCTCGTTTTGTACGTCGATTCCGCTCCAATTAACTATTCCGAACGAATAGTTTAGCACCAAACTTGTATATGTGTTGATAGCCTTAGACATAGTTTCTGCTATTTAAGTATGTTCTTAAAATTTGTCTCACTCTTTTGATGAATTGACAGGTCATCTTTTTTTTCATTAACCGGTTATTAATTCGGAGTGCTTACAACCAAATACTTGTATGTATCTACAGCACTCATTGTCTTGATATTTTCTCCGTTGTGCATCTCTATCTTTTCTTTTATTGATGTTTAATATACGGCACTTCTCCAGTCCAAATTTGCATTCGGACATCACTGGGGAATTATTCCACCATTTTTAACAACTGTTCCAGATGACTGTTTGATGAAGTAAATCATTTTATATAGTCCACGTAGAGCAAATGGTTTAGTCTCATAACTTCACATAACTTCACATAACTTCAAGTTGTTTTTCGAACAAAATCCAGATTTGGTCGGGTTCAGTCGGTTTGAGAGTGGGTTCATGACGATACAGAACCAAAGATAACTGAAGAATATTATAATTATTATTGATATTATAATTATTATGAGCAAATATTATTATAAGATAATACATTTCTTAGTGCAATGATAACTTTTTCATATGTAAGGAACTTTACTAATTCTTTTAGTGTAGTGGATCGGGGTCTACATTTTTTCCTGTTACCTTTCTCGTAATTTGTGAGTTTTCGCCTTCTCAACTATTTTCCTCCTATCGCGATCTGCTGTCCATCCTTCTACATTTACTGTTCTTATATTTTCTTTCTTGTATTTGATAAAATTTTCTTTCTATATTTGTTCCTCCTGTGCAATATATCGATCCGGGACGAAGGTTGAAACAGGTCAAGAATTACTAACAGGCTGTAACACCACAGGAAGAAGAAGAAAGGAAACATGCGAAAGTCACTTTTCGGAATTCGGCTCAATATGCCTGGAGCAATTACCTAGACAATTGTGCATCACATCATCGAATCGCCATTTCCAGACACTTCTCGACATTTTGCTTCACACGTGCAATATTTTCAACGTTACGCGCTGTTCTTAGACAGCTAGTACGGGGTCTAGTCGCATTCTTGAAATATGATATTTGATGTTTTCGCCTAAATTGCAATAATTGATTTTTCTTTTGCAAATTACAACAATTTCATTGCGTTCTTTTAGCGTGTCGTTATCCTTAATAAATCTTGCACGTTTGCACTACACAACAATCAAACCCCAAACTGTCACAATATAGTCATTTAAAATATACATTGTATTTAAAGGATATCTCAGCTTAAAGCCATATAATACGTTTTATCTTTACTGTCGCCAGTACAACGATATCGAATTATGATTTCTATGCTATACATGTGCTCGTGCTTAATTATTATCAATATTTTAACTACTACCTCTAATATTACCTCATTATTACATAAAAGAGTTCGTCTCATAAATTTAATAATTATAGTTAAATAACACAGGTCGACATGATTTTTATAACATTGATGAGAATGCTCTTTCTGCATTTCATTTAGGCAGTTATTAAAACATCTTTTCACAGAAATGCTATAGCCCGTCCCATATCCCAGAGAAGTAGTCTTTTATATTATGGCCTTATTACATTATTTCTACCTGACTATGAACTGGACAATATAGGATTTATCTGAAAACCGTAGAGGGGATAAAAGGGTAACAAAAGAACATTGCAGTAAGAAAGATTGGCATCATAGAACTTCTTTTGAATCTGGTACTTCAAACATAAAATATTTTTTTCTTTTTAATTCAAAGAAGGTTCAAAGTTTCTTCCACCTCTTTATATTAAGCTTGGACTAACGAAAAACTTTGTCAAAGCCATGGTCAAAGACGTTAATGGTTTCAAGTCTCTAAAAGGAATATGCCTTCGATTAAGCGATGCAAAACTAATAGAAGGCATATTTTTGAACCTCAAATAAGAAAACTTTTAGGTGATTTCCGTTTTCAAGAAAAAATAAATGAAAAGTAATTGGCAGCTTGGAAGTGTTTTGTAAATTTACTGAAAGGATTTCTGGGCAACGAGAAAGATGAAAACTATAAAAACCTCGTAGATGAACTCTTGAGAGCCTATGAAATACTAGGGTGTCACATGACCTTAAAAATGCAGTTTTTACACTCTTATTTGAATTTTTTTCTTGAAAATTTGGGTGCAGTAAGCAAAGGAAAGAGGTTTCATCAGGACACATCAGAACAATAGAAACAAAATACCAGGGACGCTGAAACCCATCTATGTTGGCCGACTACTGCCGGTTTTTAAAAAGAGATTATACTACAGAACACCACGGGACAAAGTGAAAGTGAAAAAGCGAACGTGAATCCTCAGTAACGCTTTGCGTGGATTTAGTAGGTTTTACAAGTTTATATTAAATAAATATTAGATTGTAAATATATGTCCTCTCCTATTTTTCTCCACCACCGACTCCCTGTTACAAAAAAAACTGAACGTGTTACAGTAATTAGCTTATCCTTTTCGGATTTAGGACTATAAAATACTTCATATATACCTATGTTCATCAATCTTACTTTAAAAAAGTTTAAATTTGTTTATCTATATTCAGTGGCGGCTCGTGGGTTTTTAAAGTGGGAGGGCGTAGAAGAAAATAGTATTATACTATATAGTAGGTGAATCAGAAAAACATAAAAATGTTGTATTGTTACAACCTCAAAATAAAATTTGTTGTCTTTAAACAGCCTTTAATGTCTTCATTTTGACAAATCTCGGGCCTTGAATAAAACAATTCTAATTCGGTCTTCAAATTTTCTTTTTCTACGTCGGAAAACATTCGCATATAGTTTACTGGCAAATTTTCGCGTAAAGCTTGCCCTATGTTTACATTATTTTTGAACTTAACTCAAATTCAACACGGGCATGGGACGATCGTTAGTTTTTAATTCAACCTTCTCCTCCAAACTTAAATTAGTCATTATTAACTGTTTTAAATCAGAAACCTTCTTGTTTGCAATTAAAAGTTAATTATTTTTTATTTAAAAAGTACTACTCAGTGTGTACACACGTAGCAAATCCGAAATTAAAACAAGTATTTGCGAGGCGAACGAAATATACGACGAAGTACATATCAAATGTTCCGTACCCGTCAAATCAGCGTTTAAAACTAATTACAGATACGCTCGATCGCAGGGAATCTGCTTCCAAATCGCATGTTTTAGAAACCAGTTAAACCCCCGAATTCTGGCAACCAATAAAACATGTAACACTAACGACGAGATAAACTGACGTGGCATATGGTCGCTGGAGATAAATGTCCGACCACCGATGTAAAAATTAACGCGAGAGGATAGAATTTTTATACGCTTTATTTGGTGTAATTGGTCGACAGACGTTCTTCTGTATTTGGAGGTTTTAGTTTTTAATAATATCTTGAAACGAGTTAAAGGAAAGGAACTGAACGGAAATAAAATATAGTGCTTTACACTGAAAAATTGTTTACTGTGATTAATGCTGGAAGATCGGCGTTGCAAGGTCCTCCCTTACGGGCCGCCACTGTCTGTATTATTACAAATCAGCCTCATTCTTTATATAGGTCCTATATACAATATTAAATTTATTTTGTAATAATATTCGGCTTCCTATATTGAAGGAAATACAGGATACTACACTTGAAGAGATTTGCCACTAAACACCAAATCACTTTTTTGAACTGCTCGACGTACGTTTCGCTAACCATGTTAGCATCAGAGTTGATTTAATCTGTGAAATTAAATCATCTCCTGATGATGCTAACATAGTTAGCGAAACGTGCGTCGAGCAGTTCAAAAAAAGCGATTTGGTGTTTAGTGGTAAATCTCTTCAAGTTTAGTATTTCACACCAAAGGTTTCACTAGAAGAATTGAAATACAGGATGTAAGAGATAGAGAGAATTTTAAGATTAAGGTCGCATCGATATCAAGATCATTTGCGACCAAAAACTTTGACTTATGAGTTTGGAACTCACGTGAAAAAAAAGACGGAAATAGGAAAGAACTAATAAATATCACAGATTACTAGTATCACATATCGCTTCTATCACAGGTGGCTTCTATCAGAGATGGGTTTCATCGCAGGGTAAGCTATCTAGATTTTAGTGAAATAATTAATTTCTTTCAGATAGGCAAGGATGTTAAACATGTTGATTAAGCAAAGGTTTTGAGTATGGTCCAAGTCAATTCAGGTCAAAAGAGGACCTGAGAGGGTATAATGCCATGCATTCGGTAAAAATGTGCTTGACTGATAAGGGATCATTGCAGGAAATTCGCAGAGCAGATTCACAGAGCTTCTCTCAGAGCAACTGCATGTGTAAATTTACAGTGACCAATCATGAGTCTCATGGATTGTACTGTAATTTTTCTACTTACCAGATGTTCTGGGGGAGGTTGGGAGAATAATGTTTTAATATCTCTCAGTTTATTGGGTCTCGCTGGATCATCCCAATAAGATTGCGTTAAAGATTGCGAGAAGGTTTTCACCGATGACAGATGATCTTTCGGATGGAAGCAGCGAATATAAGGTTGATCAAGCTGAATTAATTATTTTGCGAGTAAATCTGCTCCCTCATTACCTTTAATGGCCTTGTGACCGTGACACCAGACGAAGAGAAGGGAAGAATCCTGATTGAATATAATTTGCTGTTCAGGATGTAATGGGAAATAACTTTCGGAATTGTAACAAACGATTATTCACATCATTTGACACAAAAAAGTTCCCTACAAGAGTAAAAAATCTGGCATGACCGAAAAAAAGCAAAGTTATTAAAACGAAAAACTATGTTAAGAATGATCATTTTCAGCAAATATGTGTAAAAACATATTGGACATAATAATTCGTTATTATTTCATTTAAAACTATTGAACAAGTATATTATATTATAAATAAATAACCAATCATTTATCAGTTAAAAAATAACAAGGGCAACGTGTCATTGAATAATTGAGATAATCCCATTGATAAAGTGTGTTGGCGACAAAACTTATTCCAATGTGTGTCATCAAAAAAAAATGCATTCTGTACTCGAATATTACAGTATACTTCATATTTACGGAGTAGATATTGCCATCCAGATTAGAAGTATATTTCGACTTTTGCAACGTATTCAAGAAAATGAGTTAGAACCATGCCAAGCTTGTCTTGGTGGACATTTAATTTAGTGTTTTTCTTAATGTAATGTAAATCTTTCAGAACATGTTAACTAGTAAAAACTAGTGCTAGTAATTTTAACTCTGATATTAATCGACATTAATGTGTAAGTTTTCCTTTGTTTCGCATTAAACCAAATTTATGTTGAAACGTATAAAATAAATAGCTAAAAAGAAACAAAAATCTGAAATAATATGTATCTATATATATATATATATATATATATATATATATATATATATATATATATATATATATATATATATATATATATTATTGGCGCTGAAATAGTTGAATTTTGAATACATATATTAAAGAAGTTTTTGTTTAATTTGTTTTTTTTTGTTTGTTTGTTTGTCTTTGTTTAAAGAAATGTAAAGAATCATGGGTTAAATTTAAAAAAATTATTTCCCTTACATACTGTATAAGAAATTTTTTCTCAGCCTTAGTAGTAGTAGATTTACTTTTAATAGTAATTTTTTTTAACGAAAATATTATTATTAAAGAAAAAAATTATAGACTGAAAATAATCGCTGTATAAATAAGTAGTAAACTTTACTAGCGCAAGCTTTTCACATCGTAATAAAAGTTTTCCTAATTACAATTAGCTTTATTTTCAAAGCCGTAAAATTTTCAACGTTGTGTATGTATGGCAAGGGATCTAGGTAGTGAAACTATAAAACGCCGAAACGTTTGCAAAATAAACTATTCCTAAAAGATAAATTAAGATTTTACCATTGTTGTAGCAATAAAAGTTAAATCTTTCGTTCGCGTAATCAAAATATTTATCGTTTCTAGCCATAAAACGAGAATATACTTTTCTGAATAATGCATAATCTCCAAGCATGTTTAAAACCAGGCGTTGTCCTTCCTCTAACGTTTAATGAACTTAAAACTTCAAGCAATAAATTAGTAAAATTATTACATAATAAAGAGTTTTCATTAATTATTGTTCTTGTAATCGACTTTTTTTGAGTGCTTGTAACGATATTTGCATTCTGGCACTATATATATATATATATATATGAACACATTTGTTGGTTGATTGACCGGGAAGGAGCCCCACCTATCCCTTCAACTGGATGACATATGTTTCGTCTCTCGAGGTTCAGACTCTTCAGGGCGCCGACATATACCATACCATCAAAAATAGGGAGACCCTATCCACAGCCAACAACCCATGTTTTTCGCCGACATCCCGTCGGATGGCGTATATATGTAGTGTTAGATTTTCTTGGACTGCGTCCAATGAGACAGACAGACAGAGACCAACGGTTGGGTGTCTGATGACACTCCACTACTGCTGTCTCATTGGACGCAGTCCAAGAAAATCTAACACTACATATATATATATATATATATATATATATATATATATATATATATATATATATATATATATATATGTATATATATATATATATATATATATATATATATATATATATATATATATATATATATATATTTATATATATATATATATATTTATATATATATGTATATATATATATATATATATATATATATATATATATATATATATATATATATATATATATATATATATATATTTATATATATGTATATATATATATATATATATATATATATATATATATATATATATATATATATATATATATATATATTTAATTAATTTAATGAAAAAAAGACCTACTATGAAGAATGTAGGCAATCCTTTTGGTAGGATCGAGTACTTTGAGCTTTTCAAAACTATAAGAAAACCTATTCGAGAGAAAACACACCGATTCGACATGCAGCTAGTACAAAGAACTCTGGAAGAAAGCAAGGGAATTAACAAAGCTAAACAGAAGCTGAGAAAGAAAAGGAAGTAAATGTAATGCGTGAGGATGTATAGTGTGCAGGGAACGGACAGAAATGTTACAGGTTATCCGAAAATTTTATTCATAGTTAGTTATATGAGAATCAGAACCAATCAAAAACTGCAATGCCCACTGAAGAACAAATACCGGATATCCTGGTGGAGGAAGTGACAAAGGCTATAAGACTCGATAAAAAATGGTAAGGCTCCAGGAAAGGATAGTATAACTGTTGAAATGTTAAAAGCTGGAGACCGGATGTTACTTAAAACACCAGCAAAATTATACTCGGAAGTGATTTTTTTTATATAAAAAAAAGTTTTGGAAGATTTAAAGAAGTACTATCCAATTAGTCTTCTATCAGGGGTATACTAAATTTTCACCAAGAGAATATCTAAAATAATATTACAAAAACTTAATAACACACAACCAAAAGAGCTGGTAGAATACAGAAGTCGATTTAGTATAATGGATCACATCGAGGTTCTACAACAATTTATAGAAAGACATAACGAATACACTATGTCATTGTGCTTGGCTTTTATCGACTATGAAAAAGCATTCGATTCAATCTCAAAGTAGGCCATAATGGATGCACTGCTTAATCAAGATGTAGTAAAAGCCTATGTAAACCTACTAGGATTAATATACGATGAAGCTACAGCGACAGTCCATCTTGATGATCTTGAGGTTGGAATTAATGTAGAGTATGGCATAGGTGACGCAATATTGCATCTTCTTTTCTCAACTTGCTTGTAAGAAGTGTTCCGTAATTTGGAATGGGAGCAGGATGGAATAAAGATCAATGGAGCATATCTAAACCATTCTAGATTTGCAGATGATATCGTTCTTCTTTCACAAGATCCAGAGAAGCTGCAAAGACACATAGAAGAGCTGCAAAGACCTGGTGAACGATTTGGTTTGAAAATAAAGCAAAAGAAAAGTCAGACGTACATGTTCAGTAAATTTGCTGAAGACTAGAGAATATCTATTTTAGGAATGGATTTAGAAGTTGTGGATAATTACATATATATATATATATATATATATATATATATATATATATATATATATATATATATATATATATATATATATATGTATATATATATATATGTATATATATATATATATATATATATATATATATATATATATATATATATATATATGTATATATATATATATATATATATATATATATATATATATATATATATATATATATATATATATATATATATATATATATATATATATATATATATATATATATATATATATATATATATATATATATATATATATATATATATATATATATATATATATATATATATATATATATATATGGATGGTGTAAAGATCAATGGTGCAAACTTAAACCATCTTAGATTTGCAGATGATATTATTCTCATTTCACAAGACCCAGAGGAGCTACAAAGACGCATACAAGAACTGCAAAGGGCTGGCGAACCATTTGGCTTGAAAATAAACCTGAAAAAGAGTCAGTCTAGTCTTCTCATATTCTCCTAGTCTTCATTATGTTCAATAACTTCGCTCAGGATAGAAGAATTTCAGTTCTAGGAAGGGATTTAGAGATTGTGGACAGCTTTATATATCTTGGGCAGAGGATTTCCATGGAGGGGAATACCGCCCGGGAGGTGGAACGGCGTGTTAAATGTGGCTGGCAGGCATTTGGTAGGCTCAACATAGTGTTTAAGAGCAGACTCCCACTTTGCCTGAAAAGAAAAGTATTCGATCAGTGCGTTCTACCCGTTATGACATACGGAAGTGAAACCTGGACACTCACATCGCAATCAATTCAAAAACTTCGGGTGGCACAGAGGGGAATGGAAAGATGTATGATTGGCATTACAAGACGAGACAGAAAGTCCAGCGCATGGATCAGGGAACAAACAAAAGTCTGTGACATCATTGGAAGAGTAAAACAGTTGAAATGGAGATGGGCAGGCCATATAGCGAGGCGATGGGACGACAGATGGACCAAGGCAATCCTGGAGTGGATACCGCTTGATCGCAAACGTCCGCGAAGAAGACCGAAAGCACGATGGATTGATGACATCGTTAAGTATATTGGACCCGAGTGGCAGAGGAAAGCCCAGGACCATGAAGGTTGGAAGCATGCTGAAGAGGCCTTCATCCTGCAGTGGATCGATGCGGGCTGATGATGATGATGATGATGATATATATATATATATATATATATATATATATATATATATATATATATATATATATATATATATATATATATATATATATATATAGGATTTATAGGATTTTAATGGAAGGGGATACAATCAAAAAGTCTTTGATCAATGTGTTTTGCCAGTTATTATATATGGAAGTGAAACCTGGACTCTCACACTCACTCAATTCAAAAACTTCGGGTAGCACAGAGAGGAATGGAAAGTTATATGCTTGGCATTACTAGACGGGATAGAAAGACCTGCACATGAATCAGGGAACAAATGAAAGTGAATGCATACCGCTTGACCGCAAACGTCCACGGAGAAGACCGAAATTACGATGGATTGATGACATCATAAAGTACGTTGAACCCGAATAATGCAGTGGATTGACACATGCTAATGATGATGATGATATTCGTGAAAATCTTTTAGGCAAAAATTATTTTTAGGCAATTTTATTTTTATTTGAATTAGTCTCCTTGAGTAGTCGAAGAGAACGTCGTAGCGTCGACGTGAGTACGTCGAAGCGAACATACTATCCACCGTGGATCTCTTTTAAAGTGTTTCTTTAAGTATTTGAAAAGTATTGAAAGTCTTTACCTGTTTTATCAGGGTGATACCTTCTCAGATGATGACACCAGCTTAGATGGTTTGATAGCGTAATTGCTTAAAAGTTTGTTGCATAAAAGGCATAAAGACAATCGTTTGTCCGACAATGATGGAATGAAGCGTATGAAATGAAACTTTAAATAATTAACAGTGTATTATCTAATCTTTTTGCAGATTCGGTCATGTTTAAGTATCGGTTGTCTGTAGACAGAAATTCAACTATTTAAATATGATAAGATATAGCAATTAAAATTGATTTCCGGTATAAAACCTTAACCTTTAGATATCTTTTCAATACACATAGAGAGAAACATGTACCATATAATCTTGTTTTTAAAGATAGAGAAGTATTTAATACCGATTGCTAAAACTTTCAAAAAGAAAACTATTAGGGAATACGCGTGTAATTATGGTTGACTTGAATATTGAACTACTATTAGCTCAAGTCATGATCGGCGTCTCTGTACAATCGAAGGAACTACAAAAAGAAACTTTTATAAAAAATAATTTACTTGCTTTCCTAAGGCACTCCCAAACAAGTAAAACAAAATAGGTTGATTGAACTGAAGATAATAGTCTTGCAATTAACTTTAATTAAAATTCAAAGCAATCAAGTTGCTGGTTTAACTTGTCGACGTAGAATTTTTCCGTGGATCATGGAGTTATGAAGTTCTCCGAATTCAGAGCCATATTTTCATCATATTTCGTAAACATTTATGTTTTAAAAATATTTACTTCTTAGGTAATGTATATGTCTATGACAAGAAAGTTTTATGTAAGTACATAGTTGCTGTCTGTGTTATGTGGATTATTCCATTTATGAAAAACCAAAATTTTGGTTACGACTTGCTTAATTAGGATCCACTCTCGAGGACATTTACATCTATGTACCCCCAATTTTTTTTTTCGGACTCCATGCAGTTCGGAGTCCTGGGGGTCGATATAGACCACTTTGGGAATCTATGGTCTAGCCCAATAAACTGGACGATTTTGCTTAATATAAAAAATACTTGATAAAAACTTTATATATTTTTAAATAAATCAAATATACTACTATTTTAATCAGACAAAAATAAACAATAAAGGTATATTTTAATTATCTGAAAAAGATCGGACCAGACCACGAAAGGTAATTTCAATATGGGTTAAACAAATATTAGCATTTACGTACAGAAATGATATCAACAATTTGTATTCTGAAAATGAAAGATATAATTCTAGTAATAACCCGAATGCAGGATAAGCATCGTATACATGTTATGTAAATATAATTTACCTTATACAAAATGATTGTTTGTAGTCTATAATCAGACATTCAAAGATAAAACATAATTATAATTTGTCTTAGGGCTGGCTGACCGATTTTTGTATTTCGAATATTATATTAAAGTATTATGTTGTTACTCACAATTTAATGAATGTAAACTGCTCCTTATGCAACATGGTAACAATAAAGATGATGCCTATTGAAAGGCATTGAAAAGGTGTAGCCATCAAACCAAAATATTGACTCCACTACATAATACCCACAACTGGTAAACGGACGGTCAAGTCTAATTTCATCATAACAATGCCAGGTAATAAGGTTCTATGGAAATTCTACAAGTATTAGTTGCAATTGCATTATATCATGCTCGAGCTATCCTTTACGATTGGATCTTTGCTGGACTCTCTTAACAATAAATTCAAAGAGATCTCCAACTAAATACAAATATTTTTTTTTAATTTTTCGACGTGCCTCAGGAGACGATTGAATCTAATTCTACAACTAAGTTATATTCTATTAATATGACAACCGTAACTAATGTGTCATATAAATAGAAACATTATTTAGGTTTAGCATTACATTGAATCCTCTCCTGATAATGCAAACATAGCGAAATGCGCGTCAGGAAATTACAAAATTACTAAGGGAAACTTAATATTTATGAAAAATTGCAGAATTCCTTAAGGTCTAGGTGTATTTACGCCCAACGATACCCAGAAAGATCGATTCTAGCTCTGCGAATATTTGTTCAAGTTTCTCAAAACCATTTGAATAGCGGCAGTGTGATTCCAGAATTTCAAGAACGTGGGCGCCAGCGAGAAATTGGTCCTAAGAATAATTTTGATATATTTTACCAAATGCACTCAAAGTGTTGTACCGCAAGTTGAAGTTTTCAGTTGGATTGTACGTAGAATAATACTACTGCAGTTATTGTTTCCCGCTGATTTTTCACTCACACACACACATTGTGAATTGTTTATTGGACAAAACCAAAGGAATCCAATTTTTTTATTTGTCCGCCCAGTAGCCAGCAAAAAGGACAACGGATTTTTTGGCCTTGCAGCCTAGAATTTTCGATGTTTTTGATGATGATGTAGTGAAGATGGAATTTTACTAAGGGAAACTTCATATTTACGAAGAATTGGAGAATTCCTTAGGGTCTAGGCGTATTTGAGCTCAAGGATACCCAGAAAGATCGATTCTAGCTCTGCGAATATTTGTTCAAGTTTCCCAAAACCATTTGAATACCAGCCGTACGATTCCAGAATTTCAAGAACGTGAGCGCCAGCGAGAAGTCGGTTCTAAGAATAATTTTGATTCTGTTGTGTTTTGAAGTGTTGTACCGCAAGTTGAAGTTTTCAGTTGGATTGTACATAGAATACTACTACTGCAGTTATTGTTTCCCGCTGATTTTTCACTCACACACACATTGTGAATTGTTTATTGGGCAAAACCAAAGGAATCCAAATTTTTTGTTCAATATTTTATGAACCGCCGAAACTTCTTTTATCGGGAATGAGAGGGTGGACATGAACAGTTAATTTAATAAAACAATTAATCATGTGTTTAAAAATTTGACATGAATCGTTTAAAACGTGCTGTAGTATGAAAAATTAGTGAATTTTCAACATGTTTTTTTTTTCAGGATATAGTGAAGATGGAATTTTTATATATACTTTTTTGGGGGATATATTGGTACAATACATTGACCATTGACAACACGTTTGGTGTGATATTTTTAGTTCCTTTAAAAGGACATTGGACCGGTAATGCATAATTAGCTGTTTCATATTTGTGTATTTTAATAGACATTGAACTGGTAAGGCATTATATTCAGCCGATTTATTTTTTGGGTGTAATGAAAGACATAATATGCTCAAAATCACAGTTTCTATATAAACATTTTAAAAAATTTAAAATAATGTATATGTGATATATCATATCACCATATTGACTATTTTAGGACCTTAGGAAACAATGAAAATTCACAATTCATATATAAAAAAATTATTTTATCTTATCTCATTCTATTCATCTCATAATATATCAAATGCAGGTCTAACTATGAGTCTTAATGAACCTGTGTATTCTTTGTAGTTTTTGAATTATGTTTTATATTTTAAATATGAGACAGGTACATGAAATAATGAAAAAATAAATAGCCACATTGACTAAAATGAAAACAATGACTTTGCTTAACAAAAACAAAAACTTTAACCTCTCTCCCAAGGCCTATGTACTCGTATTCGTTTCATAATTAAATAATTGCCAATTGAATGATATAACGATAAAAAAATCATAACGACAAACTAAAAAAAGACAGTCACTTGTCATAACAGAAGTAAAAAGTTCTTCTGAAACCCTATCTCTATCTGTTGGTATCTTGGTGAAATTCTAAATAATAGTTTCTACCTTTAGTAAGCCACAAGTAAATTTAGTACGAAGTGCCTTTGAAAAAGTCTTGTTATAATGGCATTGTCTGAAACGATTCTGTTTTGCATTTAATTTAGACATATGCTTTGTTTCAGGTGTTCGTTGTTTTTTAGACAATATTGGATTTATGTAATGTCTTTCTCTTTTTCGATTTGTGTTAGCATTAATTGACAAAGGTCTGCTTTATATTGCAGCAACGCATTGCTCACCACCAGATCAATCACGTACAACAACATTCATTTGTTAGTCTTGTATCTATTAGGGCAAACGTATAAAAGGCGATCTGCTAAGTCCACCCGCCCGTATATCGATTATATTTTGGCACAACGCGAGGTATGGTGACACATATGTATTTTTTTCTTTTTTTGCACCATCGCTCAGAGTTATCTATTGCCTCTTCGTCTTCACCAGTGGACATAAGTGAGACAGTTTTACTGTCCTACCATTTGATAACTGCTAATTTGTTATCATTTCTTATTAAAACGTAGGAACTTGCTATTCCCGCGAGTTTTAGTTGACGGTCTTCTTTTCCGGATCACCAATATTGTCATCTGAAACATCGAAGTCCTCGATGTCAGAATTGTGAAGTAATTCGCTAAATTCTTTCACAGTAATCGCTGAAATTAAAATCATTTAGTAACGGTTCAGCCCAATATCCAATATAATTGACATCGATGTTTGAATTATCTAAACTACTCAGCTTTTCAAGAAACTCAAAAATAATGTTGTCAGATACAAAAGACTCTCAGACTTTATAGAGATTCTTTTCATTAAACACCAAAATTACTAATAAGAATCACTACTAAAACTCACCTTTCCTCCGGCTGGCCCTCATGATGACGGGTGGCGTCGGAATGACGAGACACTATTGGTCGGGTGGAGAGTATGGCTGCTCGCTTCTATGTCAATATAAATGACCAATAGGAATAAATTAAAAGAAAAACCATATGGTGCAAACTTTAACTTTTAGGTTTGAAAAATAAATATGTCCCTTATAAATGACATTGGCGGAAAACTATAAAGCTTGGGTCGCAACGTCAAAATTAAGTTGTTCTTTAATAGACACTGTGCTGGACGAGGTTAATGGGCCAATACAAGAAAACCCAAATTCCGATAGATCGAAATAAGCTAGACAACGAGACGTTGCCATTTTTTTCCGCGGAAATGGTTGGATACACTTTGGATACAAGCTTTTAGGATGTTTTGTTCAAAAAAAAAATATTAAGAAGAAAGTACTTTCTCTTACTCCTATATATATTTATATACAAACTTCTTTTTCTTTTTCAGGTTATATAGTAATATGTATTATATTAATATCTACAAAATAATATATTTTGTATAATTAATATCATTGGTATAAAAATATTTTATATTGGTATTTTCTTTTTCAGTTTCGGACGGTGGTGGTCATAATTGATTCTGTGGGATACGGTGTTTCTTTGATTGCCTTGTTAGTTTCGCTGGCGCTTCTATTCCATTTTAAGTAAGTATGAATTTTTGTAGTCGAATTGTTTTACTGTTATAAACTACGTTGTATTTTGAAACATTTTCCACATTATATACCTAACTATCTGACTTTAAAATAAAATTGTCTGCTATTCCCTTGAAAGACTTTATATATAATTTTCAACTTTAAACAGACCCATTGTTTTAGCTACAGTTAGAAGGTTCGGTGTTTATTTTATATTTTATAATATTTATTTAATATATATAACTTCAGCTTTATAAATAGTTTTGTTAGTCAACGAAAAAATTATAGCTTTAACATGACAACAGGAAATGGCAGAGTACGTACTGCCATGTTACATGAAACCAATAAAGAGGACCCAAAATTGATATATAAAGAACGGACCTTCTTATATTCCGACCCGGTTTTCACATTTCAAACTTTGACAATAGTGCCTGCTCAATAGTCATATGTTTCTGCTATTAATTCTGCAGTAATCAAATTGTCATGTAATCATTAATTGACAGTCCTTTAATCAATTATTTTCAATCATTCAATTATTTATTGTGTCATTCAATCATTTAATCATTCGTTGTAAATCATTCAATGATTGAGCACCATGCTATTGAACAGAACCACATTTTATTTAAACACGACTGTTTTCGGTGCTCTTCATCTAAATGCAATATCTCGCGACCAAATTTCTATATTTGGTATATGAAGAGGTACAATGATAATATGTCGACCATACAGTCGTTAAAAAAATATTTGCACACTCTAATTTTTAGATGTTTATCGCAAATCATGGCGAAAATTTGAAAATAGTATTCTAAATATAATAAGAAATGAAAATAATAACCTTTGAAACCGCAACAAATATTTGCACACTACCAAGTACCAGTAGCAATTTTTATAAAAATCAATTTCCATTTGCACCTCCTTCAAAAACAGAGGTCGTCCGCACGCCAGATGGACTGATGACCTAAAACGCTCAAACCCAGCTGGATGCAGGCGGCGCCGTATCGAACAGTGGAAGCTTTTAAAGGAGGCCTGCATCCTTGTATCGTCTTAAGTGTCTTTAGCAGTGGACTTCAGTAGGCTGATGATAGATGATGTATAGGCTAATTCAGTTAACTAACACCTTAAAATATATGGAGAGTATTCTATCCGAACATACCAATACTTAATGGTTCAGCTGTAGAAAAATGCATTCACTTTTTGCTAAACTCAAATATTTTCGACACAATTTCTTCTAAATACGATTCAATTAAACTGAAATTTCCACGAAGTGTTTTACGTGTATTTTTAGGAAACGACTTATACTAAGGGAGACGTCCGTAGGTTGGTACAATACTACTTCTCAATTTTTTTCGCTGTATCGACAACAATGTTTTTACTGTCAAGCTGTTTATTTATTACGAGCAAACTTTTTCAAATAATAACCAAACCAAACCAAACATAACAGAGTGTAAACAATAACAGAGCCTCAAAATGATAAGCCGTGGAGGAAGAACAACTAATCATGGTGTTTCTGATTTTGGCTCATTGCTTCGTGGACTGAGATATATCAAAATCGAAAAGAAGAGTATCAGACTCATTGTTTGTGCCTACAAATTGAGCAAATCTAGTTTGTCGCGCTATACAAAATTGGATAAAAAAGTTCCAGACATTGTGTGATGATATCATATCTATTGCGGCTTAAATAAAATCGAATTAAAACAATTAGCCTACGAATTTGTGCGCAGACTGAATGAAATGGCTGGAAAATTTTGATTCTATGGCTTCATGCTTGGATACAAAAAACCTTCTTTGCGCACACAAACAAGTCTCCATCGAATCAAGGCCTTCTGCAAGGAAAATGTCGACCCATTTGTGGACATTTAAGTGTGCTTTTTGATTTGTACCATTTTGATGCATAATCCATATGGAATATGGACCAGTCTAGTTTTTCGGCGGTTCCAACGAAAATCGGAAAAAAGACATATCGTTAACAGGCATGAAAAAGTCGGTCAAGCTGCTATACAAGAACGTGGCATTATGGTAACTATGGCCCTTGCCGTAAATGCCGTGGGAAATTCTATGCCTCCTTTTTTCTATTTTCCCGAGAAAGAATATGCAAAGCTGTTTCATAGATGATGCCTCATCAGGAAGTGATGGCGCCTGATATGAATTTGGTTGGATGCCAATCAGAGCCACTCATCGACCGACAAACCGACACTATTTCTTGTTGATAATCATACGTCTCACTTATCTATTGAAGCAATTGACTTGGCATTGGAAAACGGCGTATATGTGCTTTATTTCTCCAACTCATTGTTCTCACAAAATGTAACCATTGGATGTTTCAGTTTATGGTCCAGCCATATTATGATTGGCAAAAATATAATGTTGGAAAGGCATTGGATATTCGACACATCCCTCAACTACTTTGAAAAACTTTGGATTTAGCCTTGGCTCCAAAGAACATCAAGTCTGGTTTTTCGAAAACGGGCATCCTTCCATCCAATCAAAGCGTTTTCTCTGAATCGGATTTCGTTCAGGCCAAAGTAACTAATCAATATGCAAATTCTATTACGATTCAGAATAAGTTGAACGAAGAAGGGCAGCGGCGCATTATTTTAATGCGTTGTTGGTTTCATGTACACCAACATTAATGTTGGTGTACATGAAAGTGAAGAGCCATCAACATCAAGTGATTGATGTTGATGGCTGAAAGACTTGACAAACACAACAATCATTGTTATGTTTGTCAAGTCTTTCCTCAGTTTTGTCTAGTGCTGAAACAGTTAAATTAGCAATACTTTTGAAAAAGCCCGACCGCGATCGTAAGTCAATAAAAAGCACCATTCTCACTTCAGCAGAAAATGTTGCCTTGCTCAAAGAAAAGCGAAAGAAGAAGGAAGGCAGTGCAAAGAAGTGGCGACAATCGATACAAGAAACGTCAGCCAAAAACCGAAGTGAAACCAGTGCGAAGACTGCCAAACTAGTGCAAAAGTCGTCGTTGTCGTCATCGGATGTTAATTTTTGTATGACTTACATGAGAAGTTTACCAGACAAATTAACTCACAATACCAAGCGATCATTTCATAACAAGTGTATAAATATGACTCGCAACTATATAGTTCTGTTTTTATATTCTGTTTTTCGTGGCCTTTTAAATAAATAAATCGATTATTAATGTTGAATATCTTGCGTAATTATTTTGATTTTTGAACCCTTTTGTGCATTTCTATAACTGCCCCAACCTGCTGACCACATTTTTTTTCCCAAATTTCACGTGTTCAAAAAATTTTGATAATAACTTTTTTATTTTTGAAGCTATAAAATAATTTTCTTCAAGGTAAGTGTAGCCAAGAATATTACTTTTCTAACGATCTATAAAAGTCCGAGAAAAATGAAAGTAGTCGAATGCTATCGCCAAAAAACAAAACCTCTCTCAACCTACGGATGTCTCCCTTACATACATCATATCTTCAACAATTTATTAAACTCACAGCAATAAGTTATCAGAAAACTGTTCTATTTTAGCCACAGATTCTGCGGCATATCTACGATCTATTCATTCCATTGATTTTAACAGTCACAATTCGGCGATATTTCTAAACTTATATCAGAAACAACAATATATTATACAAACTTTGTCTAACGCAACATTGGTGTGTTTTTTGTATAAAGCAATTAATGTTTTATTTTGTCTTGTCCTTACAGATGGATCAATTAAGCTATCAGGTACAAGGATTCAAAGTCAGAAAATGTAAAATTACTTTATTGATTAAAGATAATATCGCAGTGCATGGAAACTCTATAAACCATGACATACTTGGAGAGTGTTCCTGCTGAACCATTAATAACGTTAATCGGCTATAAATTTCTGTTTCCGCAAACAAATTAAAATGATACATTTATCATTCGATACGGTTATCATACCCGACAAGTGATAATATTTTTCATTTAAATAAGTATCCTACAACGTTATCGGAATGGTTACAGCAGTAAACCTATTGAAATTAGATATAAACTTCTTCAACCGTGAAATAAATGGGTAGGAAGTGACATGTTATGGGAATTTTAGTTGAAAGGTGGACTGTACTGACGGAAAACGCCTTTGAAAATAGTTTTTGCTAATATGACCGTAAACTAAACACAATTAAAATGGGATAGCAATATTTTCTTTAAAACTTACTTATGTATGTATATATATATATATATATATATATATATATATATATATATATATATATATATATATATATATATATATATATATATATATATATACCAGGTGTCCCATTAAGGATGGATCGCGGGCGTATCTTGAAAACTATTTATCCCACAGCTTTGGGGAAAAAAATTGTACTAAAAATGATCATGAGAAATTCACCAAAATATTTTTAAGCTTCTAAAACGATCGCAAGAGGGCGTGACGAGCTAAACATTTTTAAAAATAATTTTTTTTGTGTATTTTGAAGCGTTAACCGAGTAAGAAAAATTCTCAGTTATAATTACCAAACTGTCTCCTACAACTTTGTTTTATGACATTTTATCGTAACTTCGCCAATAAAGAAGAAAGAGTTTTACCTATTTAGATAAAAAGTCATCTAATGTCCGTTTGCCTAAACCGATTTTCCTCAATTTGGATTCATTTAAAAGGCAATTGCTGGGACAATCAGATAATCCGGGAGATAAATTATTTAGTTTATAAATGAAACCGCGAGGTGGCGTTACATTCAACAATAGCTTTTTTGAAGTTTTATTCAGTTTTTTCAAATGGAATGGTACAGCTTTTATTATATGGCTAGAAAGGTAATTTAAAGAGGAATCATCCAGAGAAAACCCGAAATCGAAATCTCTGACATGTCAAGAGGTATTTCGATTTTTCTGAAAAAATCAGTTATTATTTCACTACTACCTGCATTAAGTTAAAAAAATACTAACCTAATGTTTGCCTTCCTTCACACTTTACCCAGGCTTAGGACTGGTCCAAATTCTTCGTGCCATATTAATTTGGAGCGTGTTTAAAGGCCAACGGGCCAACAACGAAGATAATAATAATAACAGTCAAATAAAATTAACAGCACAACAGTCTAATAATTAACAGAATCTTTAAAGCCTTTCTAAATGTTCCATCCTTAGAAATGCAAAGATTTATTTTTCGACGAGTACTAAAAACGGCAGCTTCAATTTCCGCTCTTGAAATGCTGGTTATTGAATTTTGAATTCTTTCAGTCATGTTTTCTCGTGTGGTAGGATGAGTTTGAAAAACAAGGTCTTTTAGTCTTCCCCACAAGTAAAAATCGAGGACTGTCAAATCCGGTGAGCGCGCCGCGCCGGCCACGAAAATAAACTATCCCGTCCTATCCAACGATTTGGAAACGAAGCATCCAAGAAGTTTCGAACCACCTGCGAGAGGTGAGCAGGACATCCATCATGCTGGTACCACATTTGTCATCTTGTTTCCAACGAAACATCTTCCATTAGTTCTGGCAGTCCATTTTGTAAAAAATTTAAATATGTTTCACTATTCAAATGTCCATTCAAAATAAAGGGACCAATAATTTTGTCTCCCAAAACACCACACCATACGTTCACACTCCATCTATTTTGGTGGTTGATTTCTAACATCCAGTGTGGATTAGCAACTGCCCAGTAGTGCATATTATGTAAGCTAACGCCTCCATCACTGCTAAAAGTAGCTTCATCAGTCCATAGTATGCGTTTTAAGAATTGTTTATTTCCACTACACATATTTTTTAACCAGTGACAATAGTCTAACCGTCTGTCGAAATCGTTATCCAAAAGGGCTTGGTGTAAGACAACATGATAAGGGTGCAGCTTGTTATCTCTTAAGATTCGATGAATGGATGTCTTGGTAACACTTAATTCTTCAGATATTTGTCTGATACTTAAATGGGGGTTGGTTTCAACATAAGCCAGAACATTTACGACATTATCTCCATTACGAATCGAACATAACCTGGTGCGGACTGGATCTGGATGCACAATTCCTGTTTCTCGTAAGCGTCTTGCTAGACGTGTAAACACCTTCTTCAAATAATGCCTTCTTTCGGAATATTGACTTGCCCATTGCCGCTCTGCAATACACGCATTTTCAAAACATTGGAAATACACCGCCAACATGTCATAGGCATCGTTATTCGTAAAAGGCATTGTTAGATATTATTATAATAATTATTAATAATCAATAAATACAATGTTGAAAATGTAATGCATTTCAAAACTGACAAGTTAATTTGACTGTTTTTATTTGTTTCCATGGTTCCCTTCTTACACTCTTTGTGTAATGTACCTAAGGATTGATGCGTTTATTTGGAAACCTGAAAAAGCATAATTTCATTCCTTAATTCATTTAGTTTAAAAGAAAGAGTAGGCATATTTATTAATGACTGATTTCAATATTCTGTCAAGTAGTATTTAAGCATCACAAAAGAGAAAATGCAACAATTGGGGAAAGGTATTTTTCCGCGCTTTTCCGGCATGTAATTAAATTAGAAAATATTATCAAGGTCAGGATTAGAACATTTATGATGATTGATACTGAATAGATAATTTTATTTTTTAAATAAAATTGTTGCAGTTGCGATTGCGACCTAAATATTAAGACCAATTTTTAACTTAACATTACGGTAAAAATTAAAACTAACTGATTTTTTTCAGAAAAATCGAAATATCCCTTGACATGTCAGATATATCGATTTCGGGTTTTCACTGGACGATTCCTCTTTAAATTACCTTTCTTGCCAGGTAGTAAAAGTTGTACCATTCCATTTTAAAAAACTGAACAAAACTTCAAAAAACTATTGTTGAATGTAACGCCACTTCGCGGTTTCATTTATAAACTAAATAATTTATCTCCCAGATTATCTGATTGTCCCAGCAATTGCCTTTTAAATGAATCCAAATTGAGGAAAATCGGTTAAGGCAAACGGACATTAGACGACTTTTTATCTCAATAGATAAAACTCCCCAGAAAAATGTTAGTTATTAAAAAGATACAGGATGTTGAAAGTGAAACTAAATTATCGAAAAATTTAGATAATTTAAAAACGGTTGAAAATATCAGGTTCAAAATCGGTGTAGTTGGGTTTTCAAAGATAACAAATCCGAATTTGGTACTAGTTTGAGCCTAGTTTCTAGATAGCGCTTGCTGCCTACTTGTGAGAAATTAACTATGTCATATTTTTTACCCTATAAAGCTATTTTTCACCCTATAAGAGAATATTTTGACTTCAAAAAAGAAAGGAGTCATAATTCCCACGTGAAAAAAGGTACCCTTGTCCAATATCGATATCTCACGCCGTTTGCGAGATATTCGTGTTGGAATATTCCATTGTACATCTGCAATTCACAAAGGGTGCCTTCAATATGAGGGCACCCTTTACTCCCGTACCCTCTTTGTTAAGTTTCACCTCACATTCGAGAAGATATTTTCTTCATTTCTAATAACATTAGCCGCTCCTTGAATTTTTTGTTAAAGTTTGTCTCATCTATTGATTTCATCGTGGACACCAAAGACTTCATATGACCCACAAATAAAAGTCTAACGAATTAATATCCGAGTCAATGCATCGATGTGGAAAACGTTGATTCAAATGATTCCACTCTGTAACAGTAAAATGCGCCCCATCTTGCATGAACTAGATGTGTTGTTTTAAGCTTAGAGGTATACGATCGAAAAGGTCTAATAAATCATTTTCTAAAAACTGCACATATTGATCTCCATTCAGCCTTTGCGGAAACTCAAATCGGCCGATTAAAAAATTGTCGATAATGCCGCACCAAATGCTAATTGAAAATTCCTGCTACAAGTGTCGCTCTCTTGGTGGGTGTGGATTTTCCAGGGCGTAATTATTTCGCCAGTTAAAAATTCCGCGTTTGGTAAAAGTTACCTCATTAGTAAATGATATCTTTTTCAGGAACATGGGGTTTTCGTTTTTTTTTATGTAGTAGATTTTGACAAAATTCTGATCTTGTGGCAATAAATTTTAATCATACGACATATAATAGGAAAACAATTTTTCTTTATGGAGAACTCTTGAAACGGTAGATTTGCTAATTCCTGTAGATGCTTCCAAGCGCCTTGCGCTTGGTTCAGGACTCAAATGTCCTCTTATTGCTCTACTGTTATACGTTTCGGTTGTCTTCCAGAATTGTTGTAATAAAACAAACCTGTTTCACCTAAATGATTGAAAATTGTTTGAAAAATTTGTCGATATGGGATGGTTCTGGTTGGATAGAGCTCTTCATACCTTCTAATTCCGGCACGGCTATTGTAATTTATTTGTGCATAACCTTTAGATCACTTTTAGGAAACTGATTAAGTTTGGGCATTTTTTGCAAATTATTTAATGCCAACTCAAGATTGGAGAAATTTGTTTCCACCTAGGTTTAATAGGAGAGATAGAAAACAATAACATTTGTCATCGATACGTAATAATTTATACACAACAAGGCGCTCTCTGTGAATTGCATATTTTTCCGCCATCGACAAGTGCAATGGAATATTCGGGGTGAGATATCAACGCCAAACATATGGCGTGAGATATCGATAGTGACTAAGGGTACCTTTTTTTAACGTGCAAATTGTGACTCTTCTCTATTTTTAAATCAAAATATTCCCAGCTATACAGGATAAAAAAATATGAGCGAATTAATCCCTCAGAAAATAGGTATCAAGAGCCCTCTAGGTACTAGGCTCAATCTAGTATTAAATTCGGATTTGTCGCCTCTGAAAACACAACTACCCCGATTTTGAACCTGATATCTTCAACAGTTTTTAAATTATCTCAATTTTCCGAAAATTAAGTTTTACTTTCAACATCCTGTATCTTTTTAATGACTAATATTTGCTAACACACTTATTGACTAAATCCTCTTATTTTCATCTCTCGATATTTTGATTCTGAATGCGGAATTCTATTGGACAATGCACACTTTCAATTGAACCCAAACAGATTGAACTATCTGTTGATACTGTTAACATGATTATGATTAGCTAAAAACGCGTATAAAAATTAAAAACCAGTGGTTTGTTTAACAGTTAAATATATTGGGTTGATGTAAAAGTTTGACGTATTTTGACGCCAAGATGGTATACCTTCGAGTGTTGTGCCGCAAGAGAAGATATGTGGGATGTACGGCGATGGTGACGTTGACGATTTCATGAACTATAAGTGATTCCAAAAGATTCGTAAAATAAAGTTTTAGGATTGGATAAACAGCTTAACCTGGATTCATAACCACGGTCATCGGCTACCAAAAACACCGATCAGCACTCCCTAGGGCTATCATCCCTTGGTTTTGTTCTTAATCATAAGCCCCTGTTGAGAAGCCGATCGACTGGCGAGTAACCAACGTACAAAACCTCTCAGAAGGCACCCAACCTGAAACAATCTCGAATTGACATGACTGTGGGGTAATTCCTTGTCAGATTTTCTATTCTTGCCAAGAAACATTCACAGATATTTAGGAAAAGTGAGGGGATTCAACCCGCTACCACCGTGACACTGCGGCTAACGTGGCTCCAGTAAAAACCTGGTTTCCTAAAAACAATTTTAATCTTACCAATGCACCACATACTGAATGACTGGTCAAGCCTGAATGCAACGAAATATTGGCACTAATTAAAATTAACCGGCATAGAACAACTCGAGAGATCGGGGAAATTCTTGGAATCAACCAGTCAGCAGTGTATTGGCGATTTCTTCAAATTGGGATGGTTAGCATAGCCAATGCCGTATGAGTCAACGGAGCAAATTTTGATAGACCTAATTTTTGCTTGATATTATCTATCAAACCTCAATGAAATCGATTAATTTTTAAATTCTAATGGTTACTGGTGACGAAAAATGTATTGTGTATAATAATGTTAAGCATAAGACATCATAGTGTTGAGAGTGGAGATAGTTAGAATAATTTAAAACTAGTTTCTACATCGGGATAAGGTTAAATTTTACATGGAACTGGAACTGGGGGAAGGACTGCAAGTACATTAACGTAAATTATGAGATAATACTTGAAAACCGGGGCATTAATTTGTAGAAATACCCTTTACAACTAAGTGAGTTAGAGCTTGTAATCTATTGGTCTGAATTAGTTAACACAAAAGGCATTGCATTACAGCCAGATAATGCTAAACGACACGTGACTTTAACCATCTGACACAAACTTCCACAGCTTGACTTCGAAGATTTACGGACCAAAACATCGTACTACCGTACTCTCCCGACCCTGTGCCCTCTGGCTACCATTTATTTAAATCGATTCAATATAGCAGAGATGGTTAAAACTTCATTTTAAAACTTCAACATCAACGCTTTAGCCAGAAACTTAAGAACTCTAAGCGCGGGAGCTCTCTCGCTATCCATCTCACCTCTCTCCCACCCCATCTCATTATCTCTGCCTTTCCCTTTCCACCACCCTATTACTCTCTCTGTCTCATAAACCCCTCTTCCATGTCACCTTTCCACCTCTCTCCACATCTCCCCCTCTCTACTCCACACAGTCTCTAGCCAGAGTTGAGGTTAGGTTCTGAATTTTATTCCATAACTTTTATAGTATATCTACTGTTGAAAGATATGAACCACGCCTACCATCAACAATGTCTAATACCTACTCGAACAGGGTTTGACATGTTGAAAGATAATAAAGATTTGACCATTATCACAAACGATAAAACTCGTTGCCATATGAAAGGGGAATCAATAAATAAAACTACCGAACAGGCCTCAAAAAATCCCTGTGAATTGCAGCAGAGACCGCTACACACTCAAGAAACAACGGAGCGGTGTGGTATTGGCAAGTGCCAGATTTTTAAGCCTATTTTTTTCAGACAAGATGAAGTCAATAAATATTCATTCTGCTCACTACGTAACCATGTTTGAAAACAGTTTCAAATCAAAACTTCAAGGATGAAAAATAAACACGAGATAAGTTTGGTTTCAACAAGGTGGGGCTACTGCTTATACGGATAGGGCTTTCATGAATACTGTTCGATCTGCATTTCATAATCAAGCAATTTCTCGTTTTGGTAATCTTGGTCTCCTTGATCACTATGTGTTATTTTTTTCTTTGGGGGCTACTTGAAATTACGCATGCATGAAGGTAAACCTCGCACACTGGAGCAATTGAAAACTGCTTATGATCGAATTGAAGAAATTGATGAAAAAACATAAGAAAGAGTCGAGGTAAATTTTTGAAAACGGGTGCAAATGTATAAAGGTTGTCCGTAACGAAAGGTCTACAAGGCTCTGACGCGATCATGAGATGATTTAATCTCCTGATGATGCTAAATCTGAATAAATGGTTAATCTGATTAGATTAAGTCATCTCCTGATGATGCTAACATGGTTAGTGAAACGTGCATCGAGAACTTTAAAAAAAGTGATAAGGTGTTTAGTGGTAAATCTCTTTGAGTTTAGTGTTTCACACTGAAGGTAGCAATAAAAAAAATTACTGATTTTTATGTTAATAAAAGATTTACCAGTTTTCCGCGGACTACCTGGTATAAATCACATGGAAATACTTGATAAGTCTGAGCTGACAGTCGGTGATTAAGATAAAGCTTTTTGATCTTCTTATTTGAAATATCTATTAATTTATTTTATTACCCAAATAAAATACACCTTCTTGGGCAGATAAGAAGAAAAATTGAAAGTTCCTAAAATCGTTTTCTACTTGATTAAGGATGTAATGTCTTTTTGTTTTTTTTTCGTTTGAATTCATTCGATTTCAAAGAACAGAAGAAAATTACAAATTCGCGCCTTTAAAAATAATTATAATTTGAGACTGTATCTCGGATAATCCGCATCTCTGGATGGATAATTTCGTTCTTTCTTGTGTTTCTTTCCAATTCATTTGTTTCCCAGTTTGACAACTCAATTGAATTATTCTCCTTCCTTTCGGGAGACATTATTCGGCCAAAATGATAAATATTTAAATTGAACTTTATCAGGAAAAACGTATTTAAGAGCGTTCGCATTACTTTTTGAAACAGATCAGAAAAATAAATTATACACTAAGTAGAGTTTTAAACATAAAAAGATAAGATTGATTAATTCAAAAATTTCGAAAGAAGTTAAATGGGACATGTCAGTATAATTTTAAAACTGACATTGATTTGGTTGGATCCCGTTAAACTATTAGTGGGCAAAGTTATTTCTTATTCAATATCAACGTCCTTTTAAACGTTATTATGAAAGAAATGGCTCTGTTAATACAAGCTAATACATGGAATATGATTTTATTCATTGCATTGTAAGATTTTGACCGTCCCTTTTAAGAGACGCTGCGCATAAAAACAATTTAAATGCAACAATCAGAATATAACTTGAAGGGATTTACCACTAAACACCAAATCACTTTTGTTGAAATGCTCGACGCACGTTTCTAATCCAGAGGTGCCAAGATTGTATGTTCTACCAAAAATTGATAAACCAGGAAAATCAATGAGACCAATTATCAGCTATTGATTCTCCAACATACAACTTGGCAAAGTGGTTAACAAAGGAATTTGAAAATTAACCAAACGAACTACGTTCCTGTTCTGTGATAAACTCAACCAAATTCATAGAAAAAGTCAAAAACACATATCTACAGGAAGGTGTGGTTTTGGTTTCCTTTGACGTTTCTTCGTTGTTTCCGAGTGTCCCGATTCCACATACCTTGAAATACCTGAGGGAGTTACTCGAGTTAAACGGTTTTAATAACAAGGATAGTTTCTATGTACATCTCCTTAACAAGATTATGTATGAAGCAAAATTGTTTTCAGCTTAACAATAGGTTTTATGAACAACAAGAAGGAACTGTAATGGGCAATCCTCTGTCACCGTTCTTAGCCAACTTATTTATGAGTAAATTTGAAACCGAGGCAAAAGATGAATTCAGTTACTTTCCGAAGGTATGGTTAAGATATGTGGATGACGTTTTTGCCATTTTCGATTCGAAAAATCAAAATTTAGATGATTTTATTAAAAACTTAAATGGCATATCCCAAAATATAATATTCATGCATTAAATCGAAAAGTACGATAGTTTAATATTTCTGGATGTTTTAGTCAGTAGAAACAATAAAAATAGGTTAGATTTTGATATGTTCAGAAAAAACACCACCACTTCGAGGTACATTCCTAACGATTGAAATCATAGCTTCCAAAATAAGATGGCTAGTTTAAATTTTATGGTAAACTGATTAATTAATTTTCCTTTAAACAATGATAATTATAGCAAAGAATTAAAATTAATTAGTGAGGTATCTGAAATGAATGGTTATAATAAGAACATTGTAGATATATTAATTAGAAAACATAAGTTCAGAAAATTATTGAAAGAATCTTCGACTTTTCAAACGGATCAGAACACAAAGAAATTCATGGTAATACCATTTGATGCCCAATTAACAAGAGGGCTAGACAAAATTTTGAAAAAAGTGGACATTAAGGTTGTGTTCAAACCATATAATAAATTAAGAGAAGTTCTGGGTAATCCAAAGGATAAAATAGAGCAACATGAAAAGTAGGTGATTTACGAAATTAGTTGCCAAGACTGTAATCGAAAGTAAATTGGGCAAACAGAAAGATCCATATTGACAAGATATAAAGAATATATTGCCCACATTAGATATGGGAGAAATGAAAAATCTTGTGTTGCTCAACATGCAATCGAATACGACCACAGTATAGATATTAATAATTTAAGACTAATTAAAAGTGTTAATAATAATAGGGCTTTGGATGCATATGAAAGCATTCAAATAGAAAAATGTAAGAAAATCATGAACCGAGATAAAGGGCCTATCCCGTTCAGTCAACTTTTTCAATTATTAATATAAGGCGTGGTAAACTTCACGGTTCATGATTTTTACACGTGAGGTTAGGTAGAGTTTTTCATATAAATAGAACATTAGAATAAATCATCTCCTGATGATGCTAACATGGTTAGCGAAACGTGCGTCGAGTAGTTAAAAAAAGTTATTTGGTGTTTAGTGATAAATCTCTTCAAGTTTAGTGTTTCACACCAAAGGTTCCAATAGAAGAATTGAGCCAGAATATAAATTAAAATAAAATAAGTCAGAATACAAAATAAAAGAAAATGACAACAAAGTCAATCTATGCTGTATAGCAACTGTAAAATCATATTTTGGGATGTAAAGCCGTATTACATTTTCTGCACATAAAGTTGTTTTTCTTGCTGCAAAAAGCTCAACGGGGATCAGTTATACTGATACAGTGTCTGTACGTAAACTTCCTGCATTTCAGTCATCAGGTCTAACTTCTTTCATTAGCTACCAGGCATTAACCACTGAAACATCTAATAAATATGCCAATACCACTTCATTTGCTGTATTCTTGTTCTATGGGTAGCTACCAAATTATCAATCTTATCAACTCCCCAATCCCTTTGTTGCTAGCATTTTAAGTTGAAGGATATTTTTTTAGATTTAAAAACACAGTCCCATCGCGAAGCAAGTACACTGGTGTCTGTTTAAAAATTGGTAGCAACTGATATAACTTTATTGTCTTTCCTCTGCACTAAAAGAGTTTGCTTGTTTTTATAATGCTTATGTCCTCCTTTTCGATTCACAAATAATGACGGATTTGTATATTGCCAGAACGTAGAAAGTTTAATAAAACAATTTAGTTCAGTCCCAATAAGTCATTCAGTTTCTTTGCGTGAAGAATATGGCGACATAAAGAAAGTCATTGACTTGTTGCAATATAACATGTACGAATGGATCATCTGCACTGACCTTAAAATGGTCTGTTTCCTTCATGGCCAGCAACGCGGGTATACCAAGTATCCCTGTTTTTTGTGCTTGTGGGACAGCAGAGCTCGTGAGAAGCATTGGGTGCAATCGAACTGGCCGCCAAGATCTAACCTAAGACCTGATGATCCAAACATTTTAAATCAGCCACTTGTCGACAGAAAAAAACATTGTATTTCCGCCTTTGCATATAAAACTAGGTTTCAAGAAGCAATTTGTTAAGGCTTTGTCAATTGAAGGAGACTGCTTTAAGTATATTATTTCGGCATTCCCTAGCCTGTCATATGAAAAGATGAAGGCTGGTGTGTTTGATGGTCTACAGATTCGGCAACTCGTTAAAGATGAAAATTTCACTGAAACAATGACCGAACTTGAAAGGAATGCTTGGTTGGCTTTTTTGGAAATACACGAGCCCCGAATTACATCGAAATTGTTCAACAAGGAGCTTGGAGAGCTTTAAAAAGCTTGGTTGCAACATGAGCATCGAACTGCATTTCTTACATAGTCATCTTGCTAACTTCCCAGAAAATCTTGGTGCTGTTAGTGATGAACAGGGCGAGCGATTCCACTAAGATCTAAAGGTTATGGAAGCGCCGTATCAAGGTAGATGGGATGTCAGTATGATGGCTGACTACTGTTGGAGCATCAAGCGAGAATGTCCACAAACTGAACACTCCAGGAAAAGCTATAAGAAGACATTTTTGCCATAATATCTTTTATTTATTTTTTGTATAAACACAATTTATATTTTAATAATATGTTAATCTCCATATGAATAAAATATTCTAATCTATTTGGTCAGATCTCACCTTATTTCCTTTCGTATGTACACTTTTAAGATAAAATGAAGAGTATGCTGTAGCTTAAGAACTTGACGTGATAGAGAAAAACTGTGAATATTTTTTAATTCAGAAATGAAAATTAGTCATAAACAAGTCACAGATCCAAGTCAACAAAATTGTTGTTCCCCAGTGTTATCTGACTTTAGCTCCTTTGTCAAGCAAATTTTTTTTCCTGCAGTCTTGATGCTAATAATTAAGATGCTTTTTTGGATAGTCCCAAATCTCGTGCTAAATCGTTTAATTCATATTGATTGAATCCTTTAGGAACAGAATCATTGGAAACTTTGAATTCTTTGTCGGTGGAGTCACTTCGATCTTCACTTGATTCACATTCTTATATTTCTAAAGAAGGTAATTCTTGAAAAACCGGCACTAGAATTTCAGCTGAATGAGGCACAGGGCGTATAGCTGACGGTAAGCTAGGGTACTCAATTTTATGTTTGTTTTTCTTGTTGAAACTTGATGTTTTCACTATGCAAAAGTAGCAATCACTTAAGTGATCTTTGGGCTCTCGCCAAACCATTGGTATACCAAACGAAAGTTTATTACGTGTTCTCGTCGTTCACATTCGTAAACTCTCTACACACTGCTTGCACAGTTTATAAGGGGCCCATGATTTATCTTGGCCACCTATTTTCACTTTAAAATAAGCAAAATAGGCTTGCCTGACAAATATACTAAAATTAGTCCGTTGAATAGGGATGGTAAAACTGCCACATATATAACAAAATGAATCAGGGCTGTTTAAGCACTTACGACTAGAACTACCAGAGCAGACATAACGAAAATCTGTAGTTGTGTATGTATACTTTGACTTCACTATATCAGAGCGACACAAACCCGCGTACTTTAGCATCTCATGTGTAACTGACCGAACTAGTTTTGGATGACGCAACGTCACTCACGCTCCGCCCCCACTCCTAGGTCGAAGAAGGTTCGTCGGTAGGAGAGCAGTAGTGACTTCTGTGATTCGTCAAGCTTAGTCGGATGCACAACAACTGTAGAGAAAAAACTTGACGTGATAGGAAAAATCTAAATAAAGTTTTGGAATTAGCATGTCAATTTACGTATAAAACAGCTTAAATATCGAACTCAACAGAAATTATTTTTCAAATTTTTCCCAGTGTTATCAATCTTATCAACTCTCCCAATCCCTTTGTTGCTACCATTTTAAGTTGAAGGATATTTTTTTAGATTTAGGAACACAGTCCCATCGCGAAGCAAGTACACTGGTGTCTGTTTCAAAATTTGTAGCAACAGATATAACTTTGTTGTCTTTACTCTGCACTAAAAGAGTTTGCTTGTTTTTATAAAGCTTATGTCCTCCTTTTCGATTTGTTCCAGTGCTTTTTCTCTAAAAGAGGACGCTGCCCTAGCCTATTTTCGTAGATAATTCATGCAGCACAGTAGTTCTGGTCAGCCAAGTGGTACAAAAATGGTAAACTGGTAAAAATGATGTCAATATAAAGTTTATTCCCTTGATTTTTTGGCACAATGACTTGGTACAGTAGGAGTATAGCAACATCGCTACCCAAGGCAAGTTTTCTCCCTTAATACCACCATATTTTCCAATTTATACATCAAAATCATACGTGTAATCATTATTTGAACCTAGAACCCAGTTTTTATAGCCAAACCTCATTAGCTCTTCCCATATAGACTATTTAGCATAATGCTTGTCATAATAAGGCACCATACTTTCATCTTTTGATAAATGTTCATAAAGTCCTACATCTGATCTAAAATGTTTGCCGAGAAGTTCAAGAAGATTTCTCAGTTTGTAAAGTATATCGCCCGTCGGAAGTTTAGAATTATCATTGAAATGAATAAATCTCAATATCATCTTAAAACATTTCAATTGCATGCTATTCTGAACAATTTTCGTAACGTTGTCTTCATTGGACCAGTATATACGTCTGCTTGTGGACTTTCCTTAACCAAATAGTACATGAAGCTCTGGCATTGTTAAATTTAAATCATTATTTTGTTGGCCAGCATATCTATTACTTTATTGAATTATCAAACTCATTGTCACCAAAAAACCTTTCGGTTTCCTTTCTACCTTCCATGATTAGTTGCTTTCTGAGTTCGAATAACAGGACCAAATCTTCAGAATTATAATCATTATCGCCTACTGAAGCAATTTCACATAGTTGACCTACGATTCCTCCAGGTAAATAATTTACGTTGCTACTATGCTCCTCATCGAAGTCATCACTTTCAATGTCAGTTTCGTTTCCAACTTGTACCGGAGGAAATATGTATATATTCGAATTAGGTATATCAGACTCTTCTTCTAATTAGTCTATAATCTCAGCTAGTGTCAACCTAAAAATGATTTGTCATTGCCATTTCGGGACCTAGTCGGGTAGCGTCTTTTTAAGGGGACGCGACATGTTTTGGCATGCTGTTGCCGATATATAAGAATTTACACATTCTCATTATTTGCTACTAAATCTAGACATATTATGATATAACTTTTTAATACAAGGCTCAAAAATATGATTAGTTTGGACACTATTTTGCCAAACTTACCCGCCATGTTCAGTTGAATACATATTTTGAATGATACGCGTAGAACTCATTCTCTAACAGTCATATACAAACTAACAGGTTGACGCGGATCTGCATTACTCCTTCCACTCCCATAGACACCCTATACTCCCACTACTTTTATTGAATGGGGAGTTTTAGATACATTCATTTAAAGGGTCGTTAATAATTTTTAATTATTTTAACAGATGGTGTTGGAAACAAGGGTCAGTTTGCAGTCTAATATCTTATATCGTTTTGTTGCTACGGCAGTATCTTTCAAAACGCTAATAATGTTTAAACAATTTTGAGTGGTGAACATGTCGAGTTTCAAGCCTAATAAAGCGCATTTCTGTCACGTACTGCTTTCCTTGTTGAATCAAAATAAAAACGTGAGTGAAAGTAGTCGCATACTTGCAGAAACTTACGGTGAAAATGTCCAAACGAAAGATGCTTGTGGACGTTGGTTTAGGTGATTCAAAAGTGGTGATTTCGACTTAAAAGACAAAGAACGCCAAGGTCAACCGAAAAAAAAGGAAGTTGTTGAATTACAAGCATAACTGGAAGAAGACGCTATGCAAACTCAACAACAAATGGCAGAGAGGTTAAATGTTGATGGCCGAAGCATTTGTGATCGTCTTCATACCATGGGAAAGATCGAGAAGGCAGAAAAATGAGTATCATAGCAGCTGAAAGACAGACAGATGGAAAAGTGAAAAGCGGTGTGCGAAGTTTTGCTTTTTCGGCATGAAAAAAATACTTTTTTTGCATAATAATCTCTATGTCAGGAGTATGTTATACATAAAATGAAATGTGTCAAAAATTTTGCAATATAGGTCTCTAAATATAATAAAACATTGAACAAACATTTTTTCTGGGGTTTACTACGGGTTTACGTAAATAACTCTGGATTATTACAGAAGAGCAGAATATATTCCTGAATAAAAATTGTCGTAGGGTCAATAAACCAATCCTTTTAAATCATCTCCTGCGCTATTCCTGGTGCTTCATATTTAATATGAAGATGAAAAGCTTTTGCATTTCACAGCTACTCTCAAAAAAGATCACTGCCTATGTAGTATGACTTTGAAAATTAGCGAAAAACACGGTTTTTAAGGCAGCAATATCCAAGAATGTCCATTATAAGAAGACTAAAACATTTTTTTAATGTTCTATGAGGAAGACCTCTAGTTAATCCTTGAGTAATCCCTAGAGTAATCTAGGATTACTCTAAACATTTTTAAATGTTGGGTTATTAAATTAGTATTATTCAATATTAAATTATCAGATCCTTTAATTGTAGATTGTTCCGTCCTGAATTGTTTTACATTTGTTTTATCTTTATTCGGTATTAATTTGTTTTTTGCAAACCATTTACCAATACTATTTAAATGATCAGCAGTTCTAAGCATTAGTTGTTGCACGTCTTCATTTCTCACCAGCATATTTATATATATATATATATATATATATATATATATATATATATATATATATATATATATATATATATATATATATATTTATACGCCACCAGGTATCTCTCCGGACCGGTTTCTAACCTTTTAGCCGTCATCAGCCGAGCTCAAGATGAACGCAAAGAAAGCAATTGAAAGAGACGATCGGGGTCATGCCATTTGAACTGGGCATTTTGATGGCGGGTCGTGATAGCACACAACTCACGCCATCATACGACGAATCCTTGTAGCAGTCAGGACTGCCGGAAACATTCTGCCTGCCATCTCGGGTATGGTATCGTCTCTCCCAACTGCTTTCCTTCCGTTCAACATACAACCCGATACAATAAATGTACAAGTATATATACAAACTATCTGGGCTTTATTTTTTAATAAATTAACATTAATGTTTAACAATAACACATTTCCGTGGATATTAAACAAGTTGAATGTATACTAGACACCGCAATACAAACCAAGCATAAATATTGAATACATATCAGATCAATTGCCATATCCGGGATTAATTTAAACAACTATCCAACATAGTCTCAGTATTTTTAGTAAAACTAAAGTAAACTATACATGCCATCCGATGTTAGAAATAGAATATACCTTGGAAACAAACACAGAAACGGAAAGTATATTTTTTTTTGGGTTTTTATCCGAATATCAAATAAAAGTTATACGTGTTTCGATAGTCCATATTTATATTACAAAAGCAATCGCAATATAATATTTGAGAAAACGGAAAATTATATTCAAAATAAAAAAATATCCATACATTTTTTGTTTGATTTTACATGTTTGCATTCAGCCAGGCTTCGCATCATATTTTTTTCTATGCAAATTGTAATATGTACATACACAAAAATCAATTTCAGCACCAAGATTCGAATCTGGGATCGCCTATCTGGCGGCTGGCAATAACATTTTAAAATGCTTAAACTCCTCTTCATTTTTCAAACAAAATATTTCATGTTTCAAAATAAAATTAAGTATTTTATAAAATACTATACAGGGTGTCCAAAAAAGTACTTTCGTGAATTTAACCAACGATTCTTTATATATTGTTTGAACCAAACGTTTTCTTAAAACATGTATCCAAAATGCAACCACCTCTATGAAAAACAGATCAGAAATCATTTATTTTAATTTCCTTAACAATGGCAACGTCCCGTCGCCTTGTTTACTTCGATCCATCGGAATACAGTTTTTTGTTACCTTGGCCGCTTAAAGTATTGTTTAAAAATAAAATGTAATATTTTTATAGCCATTTATCCCATATCTTTCATTATAAATTTGGTTTGATTTGTTGCAAAAATAATTTCTTTTATTTTTGTAACTTTTGTGCCTATATACTATTAACGTTTAAGCCCAAAATTGAAATTATTAGTACAAATCTTTCACACCATAAAACGTTTTAAACGGTTCAGGTCACATTAAGAAACACTTGATTAAACTCATTCCTGGTGAAAAAAGCCTCGTCAGGTGTTAATATATTGAACAAAAAACTTTGTTTCCTTTGGATTTCCCAATAAACTATTCAAAATATTTTTACCTGTGTGAAAAATCAGGCCGTAAGAATGATGGTACTTTGGGTACTGTCAAAGCTCCTTATTCGCAAGGGATACGTTCCATAAATATGCCGCTAATATTGAAACCCGGAATACGGAATGGTAATTTGTACGGAATTATAAGGAATATATTCAAAGGTTACAAAATAAAAAGGAAAAAAAATATAAGAAAACCAATTTAATGAGAGATATTTTAACAATATTAATATTTATCAACTTCATTCACAAACAAATTATCATTATTCATTAATTGTTTGAAGAATTTGGAATTTTTTTCTTGTTTTGCCGCTCTTAAAAGGTCTTTCAATTCGGATTGATCTTCGCCTGTGACATTAACAATTTGCATTTTTAAAGTAAGACTTACTTCCATAGACGGATTCATTTTTATGAAGAAATCACAAAGCTCATTTGCTATTTGTAAACCTTCACTCAGGTTTTTTAAGTTTAATGTCACCTTTTCAGTGCTCGTTGAGGTTTTCTCTTCAGTGGAATGGGGATTAAGCATTTCCTCCAAGTCGATTTTAGGCAAATCTTGCATCTTGCGATTGCAATTCTATTTTTTGCTGCCTTAAAAGCAGAAACGGACTTTTCACTTTTGAATATAATAGTCTCGTTTGGCGTTCTTTAACAAAACAGGACAGATTCATCTGCATTGTGCACTTGTTTAGATTTGCATCTACCATCAGGAATTAACTTTGAAAATTGTTCTGGATTCATCAGGTTCTTTAAAATGTGCGTAAAGAAGCTTTGCTTTCTCACGAATTAAAGCACCACTTAGTGGCACTCTCTTCTGGCTATAGACTTCAATTCATATTGTTGAATGGATGTCCTGACATCCAAACGTCGCATCATCACATCCAAAAGCCGCTATTGAAACGACATTCATCGATATGGACCGTGACGCATTAAAACAAGCCTGCAAGCGCTTCAGACCGAGAATGGGGGCGGGTATTCAAGCAGGGGGGGGGGAGGTGATATATTGAGTAATTGTGTTCTTTTTGACTTGCAAACAATTTAGTAAAATTTTTTTTTTCCGTTTTCCGTTTAGAATAAAAATTATGCTTGAAGAAAATGTTCGCACCCTATATATCTCATGTGTCATCTAGAAACCCCATCTAGAATATTACGACGGAATAATGTGTTAGAATTGTGCAAACTTGATGAAGTTAAAAATAATACAAAATTTTGCAATGCAATTGCAAATACAGACAAAGCTGCTTTCCCTCTCACATATTATGAGCAAGCAAAATTGTAGAATTTGGGAAACTAAAAATTGTGATTGTAAAAGAACATCCTCTTCGAGTAACAGTATGACAGTACAACTGCAACATACAGTACAACATAGTACGACAGTATAACTTCAACTTCGTGTAACAATAACAGTGTAATATGTATTGTGGGCTAAAGAGGTAATAGGGCTATTTTTTCATAAAAATGACGATGGTGAAACGATAAATGTTAATGGCGAACGCTAATACAATATCTTAAGAAACTTTATATGGCCCCAATTGGATACTATGCACTTTAACAGTACGAGGTGTGGCTATTAAATAACGATTCTAACGCTGAAGCGTTAGCGTTTCTGTTAACGCTAACAGAAGAAGTAGGCATACGCCAAACGCCAGCGACCAACAGCTGTTTAGTGTGAAACCTTCTCTTTCGAATGCAGTACCTCTCGCTTCTGTAAACAAAATCCGTATAACCGTAGTTTTCGTTCCCATTAGAGTTGTTTTCTAGTTTCGCCGGAAAATGACAAGTGTAACAATAGAACAACGAATTGTTATGAAATTTCACTTGAAACTTGGAAAAACCACTGCTGAAACTTATAATTTACTGAAAGAAATGTATGGCAATGATTTTTGAGTAGCTTAAGCGTTTTCAAGATCGCTGAGAAGACGTTGACGATGATCCACGCTTGGGTCGCTCTTCCACGTCAATAATGGGTGACAATATCGAAATATTCGGTAATTTGGTTCGATCTGACCGTCAGATGCGATTGCTGAAACTGTAGACATTGACAAAAAAGTCGCACGGCAAATTTTACATAAGAATTTTAAAATGTAAAAAGTGCCAAAATGGTAAGTAAAATTGTAAAAAAACTGAACAAGCTCGCAAAAATGTTTGTACTGACACTTTGAATGCCAAAACCACCCACCAAACCTTATTAGAAAGGATAATAACATGTGACGAGTCGTGGATTTTTACTTATGGTCCTGAAACAATGCACCAATCCATGCACTGGAAGAGCCCAAATTCACCGAGAGCCAAAAAAGCTGGAATAAGCAAATCAAAATTCAGAGCAATGATGATTGTTCTTTTCAATATTATGTGGGATTGTGTACATTCACTGGGTTCCTGAAGGTCAAACTATTAATCAACATTACTACCTTCACATTCTTGCAGAATTACGCGAAAGAATAAGGAAAAGGCGACCCGAATCGTAGAAGGAGAAATCATGGGTTCTCCACCAAGACAATGCGCCGGCTCATTCCGCATTATCTGTCAATACGTTTCTAGCCAAGTACAGCATCCCAGTATTAGATCATCCGCCTTATTAGAACAATGGAAGATTTGTATGGCGCGTTGTAGGTCGAGGAGTGTATATCGAAGATGATAATAAATAAATATGTATGAAATCAAAATAAAATGTTTTACGTCAGTCTTGTTATTTATTAGTCACACCTGGTAATTTCTAGAAACGGTGATATTTAGTGGCCAGTAAAATTATGCGATCTAACCCACCTCGACTTTTTCCTATGGAGCTTCCTCAAAGACAAAGTCTATTCTGTTAATCCGCAGACGATTAATGACTTAAAGCAAAACATACGTTAATGTTTTGGGAAAATTGAACCGCAATTGGGCCAAATTGTCATTGATAATTTTAGGCAAAGAACGGCCATCTGTTGAAACGACCGAGCGGGACATTTGGAGAATATTATTTTTAGAATATAATAATAGAATCAAAAATCATCTTATTGATTTTTTATTATTTGTTTTATGTAAAAAGGAAATCCCGAATATATATTGGGACACCCGCAAGTAACAAAAATGTTTGCGATATTGAGATACTAAAAAAAATTTATAGTTGAAGGTTATTTTTCTAAATAAGTAACTCTATTTCTCTTCGATACCACGATAAATTCTTGAAGGCAAAAAACTTGACGCAGCCAGATTTTATTGTCTTGGTTATTCAGCAATTCAGATCACAGCAAGTGGTATTCTGAGCGAGATCGGGTCGATCGGTTGTTTGTTAATTTTTAAGTGGTCAGATTTTCTTATTCCTTTTAATGCAGGTTTCACCTTAGGAAACAGATAGAAGTCGCACGGCCCAAGATCCGGCGAATAAGGCAGATGGCCTAACAATGGGATACTGTACTTGGCTAGAAACCTCTTGACAGACAATGACGCCGGAATGAGCCGACGCATTTTCTTGGTGGAGAGTCCATGACTTGTCCTTCCAATAATCGGATCGTTTTTTCCTTATTCTTTCACGGAGTTCAGCAAGTTAATGTTGGTTAATAGTTTGACCTTCAGGAGCCCAGTGAAGGTACACGATCTCATGAATATGAAAAAAAACAATCATCATTGCAATTTTGATTTCTTCACTCGAGCTTTTTTGGCTCTCGGTGAATTTGGGCTCTTCCAGTGCATGGATTGGTGCTTCGTTTTAGGATCATAAATAAAAAACTACAATTCGTCACATGATATTATCATTTCCAATAAGTTTGGGCCATTTTCAGTGGCATTCAAAGTGTCAGTACAAACAATTCTGCGAGCTTCTTGTTGTTCAAACGTGAGAATTTTAGGCACCATTTTGGCACACACTTTTTGTATATTAAATTGTTATGTAAAATTTGCAGTACGCATTCTTTGTCAATTCCTACAGTTTCAGCAATCACAAGAATACTTAACCGACAGTTAAATCGAACCAGATTACCGATTTTTTCGATATAATCATCTGTTTTTTTTTACGTGGAAGGGCGACCCGGGATCGGACAACGTCTTTATCTCCCCGGATCTTCAACGTCTTTTCGGCCGTCTTGAAAGCTCTTAAACCACTCAATAACACGAGCACGCGATAAACATGCATTGCCATACACTTTTTTCAATAGTCGACCACGGTGGTCTGGGGGGTTATTCGCCCGCCTGGCAATCCAATGGTCCCGGGTTCGAATCTTGGTGCGGGCATGGATGTTTGTATGTGTTTTTCGGTGTTGGCAAGTCACTAAATAACGCCTTGAGCATTGACGTGGCTTAAATTAAATTAAAGAAAAGCTCTTTCAGTAATTTCTAAGTTTCAGTAACGGTTTTTCCATGTTTCAAGTGCAATTTGGCAACAATATGTTGCTGTACTCAACATTTTACCGGCGAAAGAAAAAAAAGCGAACGAAGGCTGCGGTTGTACGAATTTCTTTACAAAAATGAGAGGTACTGCATTCGAAAGCAAATGGTTCAGGCTAAACGGCTGTTGGTCGCTGGCGTTTGGCACATGCGTTCTTCTTCTGTAGCAGCGTCACTCTCGTTAGTTAATAGCCACATCTCGTAAGTCTTTCGCCCAACATTTTTTTAGTTAAGGGTTGTTGTTTTTGAATGAAGTATAATCCTTTATTTATACCCAACACACCCTATACACACACCTTAGTTACATTTTCAATTCTTCATTAATACTTGTTAGGATATTTATTTTATTTGCATCGATATGTTTATCTAAGATCTGGATTTTTCCATAGAATAAATTTGAGTAAATTTCATCATACCTTAAAATGTATTCTCTTTCGAAAACTTACACGAAGCAATTTAGAAAACTTTTTCTTTTTATTAGACGTCGAAAACCTAAATTTTGGCAGAGGGGCTTGTAAAACAAAAGTTAAAAATATCCATGGTAGGATTGCTAGCACAAAGCAGATTTATTTTGAAAGGGGCGAAGATACAAACACGAAATTGAATTTTAAACTTTACCGAGATATATTCCATTCTTTACGTGGTTTTGGAGTCCGTTGATTTATCGAAAAAGTTTCGAATCCGCTAGTTATCAAGAAAAAAAAATATTTTACCAGATATTTTTATATTTTACCACATATTTTTATGAAAGATAAAAAATATAAAAAAAAACTCCAGCTTAAAACTTATAGGAACTTTATCACATTGTTCCACTAAAAGAAATTAATATTTTTATTCATTATATGTAAAATCAGAGAAACCATCGACGACCAAGTTTAGTTTTTGTCAAAAAAGGTGCATTAACAACATATTAGGAGTATAAAATTCCAGCAGTAGTACTGATTATAGTTTTTAGTAAAGCCTATGATTCAGTAAAGAGGTCCATAATGATAAAAACCATTTAAAAGCAACCCATTGAAGTCACTGTTTTTTTTTAATGAACACCCCGAACGGATATTTGCTGATATTATAATCTGATCTAATGTAGATAAATAATTCTGATCTAAAATAGTTACTGAAACTAAAAGAGTTACTTATTATAATAACTTAAATATAAGGCCTCACTGACTTGAATACCCTAAAGTTTGATAACCTATTTACACTAGACTACTGTTTAACGCACAACCGTACTATTCTGTGCTTTGCACTAGCACAATCACTTAGCTAACTCAAAGGGCTTCACTCTCTTGAGTCTTCTTGTTTGATAGATGTTGTCAAGGAGCTGGATTACCTCTAAGTTCACGTGTTGGTAGAGCCGTTGTTCGTGGTTCTGTGCGAATTTGGTAACAGTCTGGCCAACAGAGTCCATCTGAATGTCTCGATGCAGATCACTATTTCTGGTATATCATGGCGCATTGACGATGTTCCTCAGTTCTTTGTTCTGGAATCTCTGGATGTTTAAAATATTACTCTTAATAGCACAGACGCAGAGCTGTACTCCATAGATACACACCGGTTTGAGGATTTGTTTATACAATAGGATTTTGTTATAAGTAGATAAACTGGAGTATCAACCAAGTAGCTAATACATTTTCTTGTACCTTATATCAAGCTTTCCTCTTTTTTTCTTGAACATGAACTTTCCTCCGAAGTTGAGTTTGCAAAGGCAATCTGATCATTATTTGCATTAATTGGAATTTATTATTTTGTCTGGATGTTGAAACGTCCAGAAAATTTATGGTTTAATTTTGTTCTTTTTCAAGTGTACATTTTATTTTTGGATGGATACTATTTAAATGCATTAATGTTCCTTCTATTTGTTTGTCATTTCCAGTATAATAAACCAAAATGTCGTCTACATATCTAAAACCAACCAAAACAATATATTTTTTGCTTCATCCGTTTTTAAAAAATTATGTTCCAAGTTTGACATAAATCCATTGCTAGACCATCCTTTCGTTTGTAAACAACATTATTAAATTGAAAATAATTGTCATTAATACATAAGTTAAAAAGTTCGAAAATATCTTGCCTAATAATTGGATTGATGTTATACTTTATGAGGAAATTATCTATTAATAGTAGACAATCTTTGTTCGGAATTTCGGGAACATTTTGCTAACGCCAAAGGATGATAGAAACTCGTTTTGTGGTATAGATACAATGTGTTAAGCAAACTAAGCAAACTAGATACAATTTCAGAAGAAATAGCTCGCTCTTTGAGGAAACATAATTTGCAAATAGCGTTTAAAACCACCCAGTCAACCAGTAAATTAATTTTTAATTTTTAATGCCAAAGATAAAACATCATCAAATACAAAATCTGAAGTTTATAAGTTAAGTTGCAACGAGTGCAGTAGCTGCTATGTGGGACAAACCGGCAGAAATTTTCAGACCAGATTCAAATAACATAAATCTGCATACATATTAAAGAAACAACACTCTAATTTTGAGAACCATTTCATAGATACCGTTATGTACATATATTTCCCGAGATTACAAATTTGAAAATTTTACATACAGCGTCAAAAAGCAAAAAAATTAAACATTTTAGAAGCTATTGAAATTTATAAATATAATAAAGACCTGTCTAGACAGCTATTAAACGAACAGACGGATCTCCGAAATTCCCCACTATTTAAAATATTGTAAAAAATTAACCCCAATAAAAGTATAAAATTAAGTATATAACCGTTCATTCTAATTTTGACTAAGAATTGGATATGAAGAAGCCCTGAACGAAAACAGTTCCAAAAACCTTTCGCATAATCAAAAATACAACAGGAGAGAAACATGTCTTGACTTTCTAGGGCGGATTGAATATTACCCAAATTTTGTTGAACGTGTCCTTATTGGTGGCGAGTCTTGGGGTTTTGAACAGGACGCGAATACGAAGCGCCCAGAGCGAGGAATGGTACTCTCCAATCTCACCACGGCCAAAAAAAGTCATAACGAGCATATCAAAAATCAAAAGCATCCTGATTTGCTCTTTGATAACCAAGAGATCGCCTTCAAGGAATTTGTGCCTCAATGCCAAACCGATCAGCTGAAGGTTAGAACCAGCTGATTCTAGTATCTGTGTTCTAACACTGCTACGAAGAGTGGAGAAACCCGTCTTTAGTGCTGTGTGGCTTAACAACTATTTTGAAGGAGACAATGTCCAATTGTACTTTCAATTGTATTAATAAATTATTTAAAAGTCATTTAAAAGTCACAAAGTTCCGCAGCAGCAAATGTATTCCGAGGTGGGATGGGCCCATGTTCAACTCTTTATATTTGGTGAATCATAAATAATATTTATAAACATTTTTCTTATCGTTTAATATATTAGTAATCAAAATTAAAATATTATTTAAGCTAATGCGATGACTTAACGACAGGACTATATTAGCGCCATGAGGTGACTCCCTCAGCAAGGAGTCCTCGTTATTCTTCTAGCAGGTCTGTTGGTCAGTTTCTTTTTAGTGTTCTATTGTTTGTTCGATTCAAATTAAGCTGTAGTAAGCGTATTAGGATAGCTTTCCAGTTTGTTGTGATGTTTTATGCTGCTACTCTTGATCGCGTCCTTAATATTTGATCTATTAAGGCGCTTAGGCAACGATTCATTGTATTTTGGATTGACATCTCTGAATAATTTGACTTACTGGCACATCCCCAAACATCTGTCCTCTTTTATTTGTAAAATTGATGTGAACAGTTTTGTTCAGTTTGCTATGCCACCATTTGACCCCTTTTATTCCTTTGTTTATATGTATCCTCTTTATGATCTTTGCCGACCGCTAAGATAGCAGTATCGCTGCAAATGTGGCTATTATACCTTGTTGTAGTAGTAGATCAGTTGCAATATAGGCCCTAGAACGCTTCCTTGTGGCACTCTTGCTACAATTTCTTTCAACTCTGTGTATGCTTCTTCTTGCTTTATTCTGAAGAATCTGTCTGATATGCAAGGTTCTAATAATTTAGAATATTTTTGTGCCCAATATATTTTAGGCCATTATGCCATTCTTTGTCAAAAGCTTGCGCAACATTAAGGAAGAGAGCTAAGCAGACTTCTTTGTTTTTTAACCCTTTTTCAATTACATCGGTTATTCTGTGAACCTGATCTATGGTTGAATGGCTCTATGTAAAATCAAACTGATGATTTGGTATTAAGTTTCTTTCTTCAATATAAGGTTTCAAACCTTTTCAAGAATATTTTTTCAAACAATTTTGATTACATAGACAGTAGAGAGATTGGCCTATATCATCACACTTAGTGAGAAACCTTTCTGACTTAGAGATGATAATAATAATTTCTGCCACTTTCCACGTCACAGGAACACCCCTTAATCTGAATAAGGCATTAAAAAGGTGTGCAAATTTTATTATGGGTTTCTTTAGAAGTCGTTTTAATACCCCTCCACTCATTAAATCAAAACCAAGACTTTCGTTTGGAGTCAATGTTTGTTTTTATTTCATTTGCTATTTCCTTTGGAGAGGTTGGTTGGTTTAATGTTTAGTTCTGGTTAAGGAGGTTGGAGGTTGGAGGTCTTGTCAAGGAGTTTACCAATTTGGTACGTGCTCTCCTGGGTTTGGTTGGAAGGTATTTTTAACATGCTCTGTAAACCTGATGGCTATTTGCATATTGTTTCTAGCCCAACTACCGACTGCATTTCTGATTGAATCATTTTGCAATATCGGCCTTTTCATTCTCTTAGTGGCTTTACAGAAAGAGTAGTGAATGCTTATCATTTGTTAATTCATTCAAATACTAACTCTATATATATATATATATATATATATATATATATATATATATATATATATATATATATATATATATGGAATTTTTTGACCTCATTAGACTGCGTCCAACGAGACACCAGTAGTCAGGAGTTATACACCCCCTACCGTTGGGTTCCACAATTTCATGTGGAATGCACAATAACCTGCGTCTCCGCCACAATGAGAAATGAGTCCCCCTCCACAATCAAACAACTTATGGCTTATAAATGGAGTTTTTGACTTCTTTGGGCTGCGTCCAACGAGACACCAGTAGTCGTCAGGAGTCACCCCCGACCGTTGGGTTCCACAATCTCATGTGGAATGCACAACAACCTGCGTCTCCGCCACAATGAGAAATATTCAGTTGCTTGACCGTCCCTTACATTGGAGGGCACATGTTTCGTCTGTTGATGGTTAGACTCATCAGGGCACCGACATATGCTCTCTCGCCAAGAATAGGGAGTCCCCCTCCACAATCAAACAACTTATGGCTTATAAATGGAGTTTTTGACCTCTTTGGGCTGCGTCCAACGAGACACCAGTAGTCGTCAGGAGTCACCCCCGACCGTTGGGTTCCACAATCTCATGTGGAATGCACAACAACCTGCGTCTCCGCCACAATGAGAAATTGTTAGTTGCTTGACCGCAAGGATATATTTATATATGTTTATATATATTTATATATATATATATATATATATATATATATATATATATATATATATATATATATATATATATATATATATATATATATATATATATATATATATATTTGGATTGAGATTGAGGATTGAGAATGCCAAGTGTCCCCAACAAACGGGACACAAACGATCGGATGTACTCCCGGACAAACAGTCAAGCATTTAGCTCCTAAGTGGTATTATTGAATTTGGCTTTATCGGCTGAAGCTCTGGATGCTTTGGGGTAGTTATTTCCCTTTAATCATTGAATAATGAATGCATCATTATTTCAAACTGCCTGTTAGTTCAGTTGCCTGTTCCCCATCCAATTGTCCTACTATTATTAATAGAACTGATTGATAGTCTGACTGATAGAAGTCACTGATGATGATAAAATTTATGATTTTGTATTGGCTGTTCACAGAGGCTAGATGAGAACATTAGAGAGATCCTCGGGATGATAAACATCTAGAATAAATGTGTAGCGAACATTTTTTATTAGAATGTGTGCATAAGAGCGTTATCTGCGTAATGGACACCGCTTTTGCTTATTGCGAACGAAAGTAGGAATGCAGTTACCACTTTACTGCGGTGTTTAGACATGTAGAAGCGTCATCCGAAGGAGTTTCTGAGATGATTGGCAACTGTTGATGAAAGTTGGGTACAGTATTGTGCTCCAAAAATAAGGGAACAATCAAAACAGTAGATTTTAGATTTTTTCCGGTGAAAGTGCTCCGAACAAGGTCAAAAACCTTTCCATCAGCTGGAAAATTATTGGCCATTATTTTATAGAAGTTTCGCACAACATTATTTTCATGACATTGTGGAAAAAGGAAAGACTGGGAGTATTATGCTACATTATTGGTCAAATGTGTTGTTTTACAAAAAAAAATCCATCCGCCATTCCGTCTTCCCTTGCAAGACTGACACTTGTCAATTTGCGCTACGAGTTGACACTGCTGTAATCTAATCTTTTTTCAAACTTCAAGAAATGGCTATCATTAATACTCATCAATGTGCGTCTGTACATCAGCTTTAACTGCTTGGATTAATCTAGAGTAGATTTAGTGGCCTTTATGGTTAAAAGCAACTTTTAAGAATAATGAATCTTCATTATTTTATGTAAAACAATGAGATAATCTCGTCATGTCTTTTTTTGTAACATAATGCGTACTATTTAGATAATTAAATAGCGAGCGAGTTATTCCATTGAGATTTCAGGAGAAAGGAAAAAAAACAAATTTAAAAAATTGGGTTTTCTTCGTATATTTATAACACAAAGAGAATATTAATTTGGCAACAAAAGGATAAATTCTAATAAGGAGAACTTCTTATAACCGGAGAATATCTATATTATTACCCTCCGTGTAAAAAGGAACTTGTGCTTTATACAGATAAAGAAACAAATTTAGTTTTAAAGTTTATTGCGAGAGATTGCTGAGTATCTATGGTTAACAGATGCATAGAAAGTGACTGTTTTCAAACTTTCCCTAGGTGAATATAAGTTAATATTGTTATTAAATTATATGTTAGTTTTTTTGTCTATGTATCTTAAATATTTTGAGTAATACTATTATAAGTATTACTCAAATATATTCAGTGTTACATAAAATAAAATATATTATTTTAGACATTTTACTAGATTGGAATTGTATTAGCCTTTCAAATAACTCTGTATCGATTATATTGATTTACAATGTCAATACAGTCAAGGAAAGCAATATTCCGTGATTGATGAATTTCAATTTCAGATGAAGATAAACGTGTTTGGAAATAATTTGCTTTATGCTAATAAATTTTAATGTGAAAAAATCAACGAATTTGCCAGCATGAGAAAACTCCCGTGCATAGTTTTCGTTTTGTTTTGTCCTTTGAATATTTCATACTGGCCTAATTAACATCGAATCAACAAAAATCAAAGACAAAAGTTGAATGAACAACTTTACTAAAAACAATTTGATAGTGCTTCTAGAGAATTTTATATTATGGTAGTACCATTAAAGGTTCTTCTGATCTTTTTGTTCCAGTAAATTACTCCACATCTACTGACTATTGCCTCTATAGTGGGCTGCGTGTCTTGGCTTTGTCTATAATATTTCTCGTTATATATTATATTTCCCTTATATATCTCGTTATATATATATATATATATATATATATATATATATATATATATATATATATATGTTGTGATATTTAGATTAATACCTAGATAAATATCTAGGTGTAGAATAATAGAAATAATGACAGGTATATGGAAATAAACAAGTAGCATGGAATTCAAACAAGTAACAAAGCATACTAGAGGAACGAAAAATTACTGAAAAACAGACAGTTGGATATGTTATAAAAAAGAAAATCTATAAAGTAATCATAAGACCCATTGTAAAGTATGCAGCTGAAACAGTGACTCTCACTGGCAAAGTGAGTCTTCAAGAGAAAAATAATAAGACGAATATATGGACTGAAAAATGAAGGAGAAGCATACCCAGTCTAATGAATCACGAAATCCAACATTTAGTCACGGAACAGAGTAAAACATGTTACTAGAAACTAGTGGGTGACAAGCTAAGATCAGGTTACAGTCGACATAGGACGATTGAAACACCAGTTCTGGAGACACTAATTCGGGAGACATCAGACTAGAGTTCGAAAATCTAGGACAGAAAAGAATGCAGAAATATTATAGATAAAGCCTATCACCTATCGTAGAGATCACGAGTCATCGAAAAAAATGGTACAAACTATATCGATTAAGTGTAATTTTTACATTGGGATGAACGAACGGCATGAATAAAAATGGGATGAACGTACACGATCTGTACTGAATGCGAAAAAGAATCTTTTTTTCCCCTTTATTTGGGTTTTTCGCCACTGTCTAAAACTAAAAAAATATCAAAAATACCTGTTCTTATTTAAAGAAAGAATCACTGGGTAAAAACAAAAAACCAAACGGAGATAAATTTCTCAGTGATTCTTTTTTGTAATAAATTTGCCTAACGAACAAAATTTTAAAGATATATAAATGTTATAAAAAATTTACAAACTTTTAACGTTAACGTTTCGGAGGGTAATCTCCCCCCATTTTCAAAACTGAACTAAAAAATAAATTATATTAATTTGTAATACATAATAGTAACGAGTGAAGTAAATATATTTTTTTGTATGTCAACGATACTTACATTGACAACAATGGATTTTCATGATAGTGACATACTACCAAAAAGTATATATATAGGTAATGTTTACTGTGTGATTGTTTATTGTACTGATTGTGTATTCAAATATTTAAATGCTTTTAATTGTATTCTTTAGAATCGGGAACCATATTGAATTTAAATCTACCGAAGGCATAGCAATACAGTTATTTTTATTTAAATTAATTATAGCGGTTTCTTTTAATCTTCTGTATTTTGTTACCGATTCTTTGAATACCGTTTTGGAATTATTCCAAAAGATTTTATGACCTGATTCCCATGCGTGTTGACAAATTCTAGATTTATTAAAATCGCCCTTTCTAAGAAGGGCTCTTTTAATCTAACATCTAACGGTCTAGATGTCTCACCTATATAGAATTTGCCACATTCGCAGGGAATTTTATAAACCACATTTTTGGTATTTTGTTGTATATTGTTTGGTTTAGTCTTTGTTAATAGAGATCTAAGAGTATTTTTTGTTTTAAATGTCGTTCTTATGTTGTATTTATTTCCTACTCTTTTAATTGTGTCAGAAATACCGCGGATATAAGGGATTGTGAGGTTGATTGTTTGAGAGTTATTATTTTTGTTATTAATAACTTGTCTGCTTTGTCTAGTATCAAAATTTTTAAGCGATTTATCTATAAAATTTTTTGGGTAATTGTTTTTTATTAAAATGTCTTTTATGTGATTTGTTTCTTTTTGTAGTGTATCACTGTCGGTACAAACAAGTTTTGCTCTGTCATATAAACTTTTAATTACTCCTATTTTGACCGATTTTGAGTGATTTGAAAAGAAATTGAGATACCTATCTGTGTTTGTCGGTTTTCTGTAAACTGTAGTTTTTAATTTGTTGTTTTGTTTTATTATTAAAGTATCCAAATAAAGGAGAAAAAATATATGAACACGCCACAGTCATTGAGACATTACTTATATACATATATATATATATATATATATATATATATATATATATATATATATATATATATATATATATATATATATATATATATATATATATATATATATATCTTATCAGTAGATTAAAAAAAGTACTTCCTGAGAATAGATATAATACTGAATGACTCAGATAACATAAAAATTCAAGCAAACATTATAAGGCTAGTGAAGATCACAAAATAAAATTCGCAAGCAGATGTAATGACCAAAGAAGGGAAATCGGAAAACATCAACACATGAGTAAGACAAGGAAATGCTTTTTATGTAATACTTTTCAGTATAGACCTGGATGAAATAATCAATAGGGTAGACATAAAGTGAAGTATAAGGAACAATTCCGTGGATATAATAGGCTACTCAGATTACTCACCATCATAGCCAGAAATCAAAAAAATTTTAGAAGTGTAATATTTACAGAAAAAGAGAGAAGATCACATTAGAGATTTACATATAAGAAAAAAAAACAAAATACAAGAAATGTAGCAGATTGATAGTAAACAGAAAACGAACAAAAAAACAATAGAAAATTTTCAGTTTGAAGACGTGGAGAACTTTAAATATCTAGGTGTAGTAATATGATAGAAACAGTGACAGGAATATGGAAATAAACAAGTAGCATGGAATTCAAACAAGTAACAAAACATACTAGAGGAAGAAAAAGTTACTGAAAAACAGAGAGATTGGAAATGTCATAAAAAAGAAAATCTATAAAGCAATCATAAGACCCATTGTAACGTATGCAGCAGAAACAATGACTCTCAATAGCAAAGTGAGTCTCAAGAGAAAAATAATAAGAAGAATATATGGACAGAAGAATGAAGGAGAAGCATACCCAAGTCTAATGAATCACGAAATCTGACAGTTACTCACGGAACAAAGTAAAGCATGTTACTAGAAACTAATGGGTGACAAGCTAAGATCAGGTTATAGCAGAGATAGGACGATCGAAACACCAGTTCTGGAGACACTAGTTCGGGAGACATCAGATTGGAGTTTGAAAATATAGAACAGAAAAGAATGGAGTAATATTATAAACAAAGCCAAGACACCTCTATGAGTACGGGATTATGAACCTACCGGAGAGATCACGAGTCATCGAAAAAAATGGCACAAACTATATCGATTAAGTGTAATTTTCACATTGAGATGAATAAAAATGGGATGAACGTACACGACCTGAACTGAATGCAAAAAAGAATAATAAACAATATACATCAATAATGTGTTTAGAGAGAACACCACAGATTGAAAGTGTGCTTCTTATTCCTTGGATGAAATATAAAAGAATATTCTGCTTGAAAACCAAGACGCTGTTATATCAAAATCCAACTTATTATGATGTGTAGAAGATTTTAGTGCTCAAATAGTACAACCTATTTGCCAATATTATCCAAAATGTGTGCCGAACATTACCTAGGAACATTAATAAGATTTTATGATTATCCAAACCATCCTTGAAACAGTTTTTCGCTTAATTAATGTTCAAATTTTTATCACCGGCTGCGCGTATCTGCCAAGAGAAGTATTGATTTCTTCCATTAAATAGCTACCTGCAAGTTTGGGCCACTTTACCGATATCGTCATAGGTCAATGGCATTTCGGAATGAAATGGTCTTAAGGAGGCGGTAACATAACGGAGCTGCTGGCATCCAGAACGGCCACTACCGTGAAGTCCCGGAAATTATTGGGGCATTATCTTTCGGATCGTATAGAATCGTTAAAGGCGGTCCACATTTTCTAGGTGTATTGAGTAGTGATATCCGTATGTTGCTATTAAAAAAATCACGAGCAACCAAACTGAAATGTGGTGGTGCACCATCGTGCATAAACCACATTTCATGCCTTGTTGCCAATGGTACATCTTCCAGAAACTCAGGCATTGTTGCTTCCAAAAAGTTGCGATACACCTCGCCAGTAAGTCTTTGTGATAGAAATACCGGTCCAGTTAGATAGTCACCTACAATTGAACAACGAAATCTATCTTCGCAAACCTCATGCGGATTTTCATCTGTCCACACATGGTTATTATGAAAATTCCTTATTGCGTTTCTTGCGAAAATGGTTTCATCGGTGAAAAGAATTTGTGTCAGGAATAGAGGGATGCGAAGTAAAGTTTGCAATATCCATTGATATAATGCAATACGTGGAGGAAAATGAACAGGTAGTAGTGCCTGAACGCGTTGAATGTGGTATGGATACAACAAATTGTCCTTAAGAATTTTCCAAACTGTCCAGTGACTCACATTCAAAATATTTGCAATTTTACGCGTAGAACTACCAGGCTCTTCCGCTATCATGTCCAGCACATTCTGTTCCAATTGTACCGTTCTTACAGTCAGTGATCTTCCTGACCCTTCAGTTCGTTTCAATGTGCCTGTTTCACGAAGACATCGATGAATGTTTTTGAAGATTTTTCGGTCAGGGACATTACGGGCTGGAAATCGTTCACTGTACAATCGCCTAGCTTGTAATGCATTGCCATCAGCAAGTCCATACATGAAGTGCTTGTCAGTCATCTCGACGTTTGTATACATTATGATAGAGGATTTCCCTCACTACTTAAGACATGTCAAACAGCCAAACGTCACTCAGTCTATGTAAACAAATGCGACCGATGAAATCCACTTACTAGATCAAACAGCCGTTCCAAGTGATCGAGATCGAAAAAAAATAATGTTTGTACTTGATAAACTCATTGACGTACACCCTACTTTTATTTACATTAATGATTTCAACAAATATCGAATATGGTTGTCGCAAATTTTGTTCGCCCTGTATCTTCGAAACAAAGGAGTTTTTCAAAAATCATCATAGGACAAGGAATAACCCGTTGCATTTTTGCCGCATGTTTACCTAACACTGTATATATGTATATATACATATATATATATATATATATATATATATATATATATATATATATATATATATATATATATATATGTTTGTGCGTACTGTTTCACGGAAAAATATGTATTGGGTTTTTTCCCCGAGTCACAAACCGGATTCGTAACAGTCAGACAGCAACAAAAGATGTAGATTTTTTAGACCCCTTAAATCCAGAATTATCCCCTTAAACCCACGAGCCTCGTGACAGTAAGCACCGAAGATGCCAAAGGGGATTTTGACGAAACGTTTGCAAGCTCCCGACAAGGACCAACTCGATAATCGGATGTACTCCCGGAAAAAAACCTATATATATATATATATATATATATATATATATATATATATATATATATATATATATATATATACGAGACCCAACGACCGGCCCTCTGAATTATTTCCAGCTTCTGCAACCGATGGAAAATCGCTTGTTGAGTGATACCTAATTGTTCAGCAAGCTCCTTTTGTATTGCAACAAGCTGATTTAATTGCAAAAATTCTGATCAATTGCCTGATACAAAAGCGAACATAAGATTACCTCACATGGCTGTCAGACGACATCGTAGCCACTTTTATAACATTTGTGATGTTATGTCCTGTGCGGAAGTTTTCATATGATTGATACTACGAATTTCCAAAGCAACGGGAAAACGATTTGAATTTAAAATAAAGTTAAAGTTATATAATTATATGTGCATATAATACATAAAGTTAGAAAAATGTCCATTAAATCTTATATTAAAAACTAATTTGATTGATTCGAAAATTAACAAAAAGAAAATGCGAACATTCAAACTTTGTTATAATGAAAGTAACAAAGTTATTAAGAATTCCCATCAAGAATGTAATAATTCATGAAAATATTTGAAATTGAAATACTTTATACATTTATAAATTCTCTACTTAAACATTATGAGAAAATTAATCATCGAAACGAGAAATAAATTTAAAAGGTTCATGAAACCTGAAATCAATTAACACTTTCATCTCTTTTTAATATCGAATATATTAAATTTTTTTGTAACATGGTGCTTGTTTAATAGTTCGGCAAATATTTGCGAACGCGTGAGAGCTGCCTGATTCTCCGATGGCACTATTTTCATAAAATTCGACTATTTGTCTAGTTGGCCTACTCGGATTCATCCGTTTTATGTGTCCGTAAAACTTGTCTTCTTTTTCTCATATCGCTATGTATATCTGTGTATTCTTTGATTTCTTGGTTTTCTCGAAGTCGTTGTATTTATTTGTTTGGGGCCTAAGATTTTTCTTTTTCTTTTCTTCTTTTCAATGTCCTCGATGTCTCTCTATCTATTCAAAATGAGCGTTTCTGCCCCATATAGACATTCTGGCTGAATAACTGTGTTGTAATGTCTCAGTTTTGTGTTTTTAGAAAGACATTTTTTGTTGTAAATATTTTGTGTACGTCTCCATGCCGTTTCCATTTTTTGACATCTACCCTTATTGGCCTCTTTTTCCAATCCATTTTCCATGATTATTTTACCCAAATATTTGAATTGAGAGACTCGTCTGATGTTACCATATTTTGTTTTTAGAAATGGTGTTCTTAGTTTGTTGCAGGTCAGGTATTGTGTCTTTTCAAAGGAAATTTAGAGTCCTACCTTTTCTGCTGTTTCTTTGAGGATTTCAGTCTGTTTCTGTGCCATTATTACATCTTGAGCCAAAATTGCTAGATCATCAGCAAACGCCAGACAATCAATTTTAATGTTGGTTCTCCCCAATTTAATGGGCTGGTCAATATTCATTGTCCGCCTGTTTTTCACGCCACTCCTATATTACTTTTTCTAGAACACAGTTAAATAAGAGTGGCGAGAGTCCATCCTCTTGTCTCACTCCAGTTTTAATTTCGAAGGGTTTTGAGATGTCACCCATGAATTTAATTTTTGACCTTGTGTTAGTTAACGTTGCTTTAATAATTGCCAGCGTTTTCAGATCTAGTCTTTGTTCTTTTATGATTCGGAATAGAGATTCGCGGGCAATAGAATCATATGCTTTTTTGAAATCCACAAATGTACAGACGATATTTTTATTGTATAGTCTTTGATGTCTTAGGATCAACTTTAGTAGAATTTTGGTTATTTCCTTGATTGTACCTGAACCAGCGGATTTCAAAAGTTCAGCAGTGATTCCATCTTCACCAGAAGCTTTGTTATTTTTAAGCCGCTTGGTTTGCCTAATTATTTCATCTTCGTTCGGTGGTAATGAATCTGGGTTTGTTTGTTTAAGGTTTAGTGTTGGTAATTTGTGTAAAGGCTCAGGACAGTTTAGTATATGTTCAAAATTTTTCGCAAATTCTTTGCAATTGTGTTGTTATATATATATATATATATATATATATATATATATATATATATATATATATATATATATATATATATATAACTATACTTGTGAGAATACGTGAGGCGTTACAAACTCTACATAGAAAAATTGATAAAGTATTCGGATAGTCCGGACTGGGACTCGACCCCAGATCGTTCGATTACATGCCAAGGGTTCAGTCCAGTTAAGCTACCCGACATATACAAATTTTCTGTCACTTTTATCTATATCCATTGAGCCACATTGTCTATCATACGGTAGCATTTTAAAAATTTCAATGCTGTAAGCAGGCAAAAATCTAAGTTAAGGTGTAGAAGTTGGTGCGCTACAGTCCTCTCTAGTTGCCCCGTACAACAAAGTGAATAGCGCGAAAATATTCAACGTGTTCAGATACATATTTATACCAATTTTCATTGCGATCGGTTATACGGTGTAGAAGTTGATGTCCTGCAGCGCTATCTAGTGGCGAGTTACAACAAAATGGATAGCATGAACACGTTCTCCATGGAAAAAATACTTAGATGTACTAACTTTCATGGTCATCGATCAAACGGTGTCGGGTTTTATCGATCTCATGTAAACCTCATATCCATTTATATATATATATATATATATATATATATATATATATATATATATATATATATATATATATATATATATATATATATATATATATATATATACAGGGTGATTTACGGTGGATGGTACATTAAACGTTTACGGAAGACTACTTGGGGTAATGATTTTAAATTTTGGATACTTGATTTTAAACTTTGGATGTAAATGAATATGAGCTCTCTATCTAAAATATCTTCTGGGCTGCGGTGTTTCCAAATCTACTCGTAGCTGATACCAACTTTGTTTTTTTAATTAGAGGACCCTTATTCTATATTCTCTCTATACATTCTATGAGGTATTTTGAAAATATTTTTAAGAAATTTGGCAAGAAACATCCTTGAACATAAAACAATTTCTTTTTACAACTAGCATAGCTAGATATTTGAATATGGTTTGAATATGGTTCTTTAATAGGTTGCTTAATGATAATATTACGTGAGAATTAATTTATGGCATACAGTGTTAATTCTATTTTGTAAATACCGTGTATGCGATAAATTAATTCTCATTCGCAACCTATTAAGAACCATATTCAAAAAAATTCAGATATCTAGTTATGCTGGTTGTAAAAAGAAATATTTTTATGTTCAGGGATGTTTCTTACAAAATATTTTTTATTTCCGAAATGGCTCAAGATAGGTTACATATGTTACATATGTTACATAAAAGTTTTAAAATACCTCATAGAAAACATGTAATATTATATAGAGTATTCTATTTAAAAAAACAAAGTTGGTATCAGCTACGAGTAGATTTGGCAACACCGCAACTTAGAAGATATTTTAAATGGAGAGCTCATATTTATTTACATAAGTGTCTAATTTACATTAGTGTTTCAAATCTTTATGTTAAGTAGTTCTCCCTGAATGTCTAATGTACCAGTCACCGTGAATCACCCTATATATATATATATATATATATATATATATATATATATATATATATATATATATATATATATATATATATATATATATGTACATAGATCAGTAAAATATATGGTCAACTAAAAATAGGAACACAGGATATGACTACTTTTGGACAGTTCTGGTACACATTTTAAGATATCATTCACTATTGATATTTGAAGTGAATCAGCACTTCTTACTATATATTTTTTTCGCTATTATTAGGTTAGTTTTAAGAACATTGTCATTACGATTAATGTTCGCAGTGAAATTAGTTAAATATGCAAACAAGTTCATGAAAGGTTCACAGTAAGGGTAATAATATCTAAACAAAAGACCAGATACTTATATAAGATGATGTTACTGAATTACTAAGGATATTTACAAAATTTCTAAACTAGCTTGATGTACAGAATAATTTAGCATGTTTATTTAATGGCATTAACAGAAAATATGTAAATATAAGTTTTTGAGTTGACATTTCATTTCTATTATTGTTTTTTTTTCATGAATATTTAGTATTAATATATAGCCTTACTTTAAGTGTTAATACATAATAATAATGTAACAACGATATACGTTCCATGTTAATGATATATATATATATATATATATATATATATATATATATATATATATATATATATATATATATATATATATATGTATATACGGTTAGTTGCTTGACCGGGAGGAAACCCCACCCATCCTTTACATTGGAGGGCACATTTTTCGTCTGTTGGTGGTTAGATTCATCTGGGTACCGACATATGCTCTCTCGTCAAGAATAGGAAGTCTCTCTCTACAATCAAACAACCCACATTTTCGCGGACTTCTCGTCGGATGGCTTCTAATTGCAGTTTTTTTTTATTTCTTTGAATTGCATCCAATGAGACAACAGTAGTCAGAAATTATACACCCCCGACCGTGGGGTTTCACAATCTCATGTGGAACGTTCATCAACCTATGTCTCCGCCAAAATGAACATTCGTTAGTTGTTTGACTGGGAGGAAGCCCCACCCATCCCTCACATTGGAGGACACATGTTCCGTGTGTTGGTGGTTAGACTCATCAGGATACCGACATATGCTCTCTCGTTAAGAATAGGGAGTCCCTCTCCACAATCAAATAACCCACACTTTCGCGGACTTCTCGTCGGATGGCTTATAATTGCAGTTTTTTGATTTTTTTGGATTGCGTCCAATTTCTAACTAAGTAAAATTTTCAGTATCTCTTTAAAAAAAAATTTTTTGCCCAACTCTAATATAGGGTTTTCTGTTGGAGACCCTTGAACTTTAAATTTAAATAAAGAAGTTGTGTATGAGATATCATTTTTTTTTATTTGAAAGATAAACATTATGTATAGCATATCACGCAGCTTCGGTGGGCAGCGCGTATCCTAGACGTTTAATTTTCGATGATTCGGCCGCATAAATCGGACTCGATATTATTGATGGCATTGGTTATGTTGACTTTTAAGGCATGAATCGTCTATTGTCCCGTGATTTAATGTAGTCCCACAAAAAAATTCTAATGACGTTAAATCACACGATCTCGGTTGCCAGTTAATGCGCTGTGTGGCACGTAGCGTATTCTTGTTGGAACCACATATCGTTAAGATCCATATATTCCAATTTAGATCACAAAAAATTGATTATCTTAGACCTGTATTTCCCGCCGATGACAGTTATGGCGGCGCCAGCTTCATTTTAGAAGAAGCACGAAGCCAATGACCCTGCTGGACTAAAATCCAAACCAAACAATGACTTTTTCTTTATGTATTTGCAACTGATGGGTCTCATGTGAATTGTTATTTTCCCAAATGAAACAATTTTTCTTATTGACCTAGGCATTCATGTAAAAATGGGCCTCGTCGCTGAAGATGATTTTCTGTCCGAAATCAGGATCCACTTCCAACTGCTCCAAAGCCATCATCTAAAGCTCGACGCTGCCTTTGGTCGTTTAGCTTCAATTCCTGGTCCAATTGAATTTTGTAAAGGTCACTCAAGTCACAACGAAAAATTTTCCAAGCTTTAGGCGCAACGAGGAATTGACTGCCTTGGGTAATCCTGCACACTTTTGATTCGAACTAATTTAATCTAGTTTATCCTTTGGATTATCCATGACTTCTTAATTTATTATTTGATTTGTAGGCAACCTTAATGTCCACTTTTTTCAAAATCTTGTCTAGCCGTGGCATTAATTTGACATCAAATGGCATTACCATACATTTATATATGTCCTGTTCCTTTTGTGTCGAAGATTTTTTCAATAATTGTTTAACCTTATGTTTTCTTATTAATTTATCTATAGCATTATAACCATTCACTCTTCCATAATTCATTTTTTTACTCTTTGTTATAATAAAATCTTTATTTAAAGGAAAATTAATTTATATACCTACTATAAAATTTAAAATAGCCATCTTAATATTGGAAGCTACGATTCGAATGATTAGAAATGCTTCTCATAGCAATGGTTTGAGATTAAGCATTTAAGTTTTCAATAAACAAAACAAGTTTTAATTTTATGAGTCGAAAACTGCAAAAAACATTATCCAGATATTTTAGAATAGATTTCAAACATACATAAAAAATATGTAATAAGCATACATAAAAAATGTGTAATAAACATACATAAAAATGTATGTTTGGTAGTATACTGCCTATTTTGATTATAAATTGAAATGGTCATCCTGTAATGGAAAAACTAACTCACATATATCATTTTATTGACATAAATCATTTTATTTATAATAAATCTATGCATATCTAAAAAAAATATACAAATCTAATATAAATATGTATTTATGTTTTTGTTAAGAACGTTTCAATATTGGGTTGTTCCATAAATTCCCGCCGTTTTTTTCTTAAAAATGTTATTGAAAAAAGCAACAATTGTAACAACAAATTAATCAATAATCTATTCAGATTGCTCAGGATTGATCCCCTTTTGCTGCTAGAAATTGCTCCTCCTCAATGCCATTCGTTAGGATGGACAGCGAGATAATCAATAATAATAATAAATCAATAATAATTAATAAGAATGCGGAAGAACCTTCTATTCAATATCATGTAGGGCATCTCTGACGATGTTTGCTGGGTGAGGTCGTATATTGTCGTGGAGTAAGATTACCTGGTCTTGTCGACCATGCCGTTCCAGTTACACCAAACGCAGATCATGGTCTTCTTAGGATAGAGATCTTGCTTAACTCTACTCTTTGGTGTATCTTCCGTCCTTATTTTGCTTTATATTGAGCTGGAAACACCATTTCTCATCTCTCGTGACGATTATGTAAAAGAATCGTTGCTTGTAGCCCCATGTTGCTCGGTTCGGACGAGATTTTTAGCAGTTTAGTTTTTGTGGCAGCTAATCTTAGAGTTTTTGAGTAAATTCCATAGACTGAAGATATCGGGACATTATCGCAAGCCCGCAGTCCTTCTTTTCAGTCAATTATTGGCCTGTTTGTGGGTCGTCTTCCTTAAAAAGCGTGTTAAGATGATCATCCTCGAACTCGAAAGGTTCGCAAGAGAAGGGCGTGCCATCCAGGTCCATTAGTTACCATTTTTGAACTCGGTCAATCATTCTCAAGCAGTACCATCGCCCTCTCCATATACGGCACAAATATCTCAAACTGCTTTTGTAGCTTTTTGGCCATGACGAGAGGTGAAATATAAAGTTAACTAAAATTAAGTTTTTCAGAAAAAATATGCTAATAATTTTATAGTGTAAAATATGGGCTGTCAAATGCATATATACACTTGGCCAAACAAACTTAAAATCGAAGAAAAATAAACGAATTATAAAAACGTTCGCAACAAATTTAATAGTTCGCTAAAATTTCAAAATTCAGATGCCAATAATAGAATTATCTTTAAAAAAGAATATAAAAATAAATCCAGTTTTCATCATAGATAAAGATGTATGAATTGGAAATAGTCATATATGGAAAACCAATCGTATGCATGAGAAAAGCATTATGAGAATGATCCTCAAACCTATATAATATATCGATGAAATGATTTCAAAAAGGGCTTACGAATATTGACATTTACTTCCCTTATACAAGGCGACCCTTACATTCCTTTCAACATTCCTTTCGACCTTCTCATACCATAATAAATATTATTTCCTCGTAATACATTTTCGAACACTAGAGGAGCCAGAAGAATTTGATATTTTATTTGTAAGGTAAAAATAAGTATTGACAAGATACCTACAGGATAGAGTTCTTATATCAGTGTTGATTGAACATTCCCTGAAATGAACATCTTTCGTTTGTCTTCGTTGTCATGCAGGGTTATCAATTTCGTGGTTCGGAAAATACAACCCTGCATTTTAACAACTATCAAACTTAAATGTCATCCAAAGTGTGATTTGTTTAGTTTGCCATTATGCGATATGGATCGTTTAACCACCGAACGACGCGTTTGAATTGTTAAACATTTTTACAAACATGGTGATTCTGACGTAGCCATGTTTTGCACCTTACGAGCAGAATGTTGTCGCCAAAATCGTTCTTCTGAGCGCACAATTTCCAACACAATCAAAAAATTTTAAAATATTGGATCTATTACGAATGTGGTAAGACCTGTGCATCATCGTAACTCTCGCTCGAAAGAAAATATTGTTGCTGTTAGTGAAAGTATAGCTGAAGACCCAAATTTATCGATTCCTCGGCGTTCACAGTCTTATGGTAAATTATAGCGTATTTTGCATTTGAACTTGCATCTTCATCCTCACAGGGTTCAACTCACACAAGAATTAAAGCCCGCCGACCATGGAATACACCGATTGCGTGCTTGAACACTTACGTGATTTTTCGAATAAAATCTTCTTTTCTCGTTCGGCGGATGCGTAAATAAGCAAAATTGTTATATATGGGGCTCTCAAAAAACCCACAAGTGATTGTGGAGAGTCCATTACATCCACAAAAGATGAGTGTTTGGTGCGCGTTATGGTCTGGTGTTGTCACTGGCCCGTACTTGTTCGAAAACGAAGAAAGATTGACTGTTAACGCCCATTCTGAGTACTACAGCCATACGGCATCATACGATAACCGATTATTTTTAGTCAGAAGTTGAAGATTTTGATTTGCGCGATATGTGGTTCCAGCAAGACGGCGCCATAAGCCACACAACACGACCAATTTTGGCTTTATTGCGCCAGAAATTCCCAGGCCGCGTAATTTCGAGATATGATGTCAATTGGCTGCCGATATCATGCGATTAGCCGTCGTTGGACTTTTTTTTGTGGTGCTAGGCGAAATATCGTGTTCACGTAGACAATTCTCAAAGTCTTGAGTAGTTGAAAACCAACATTCGTCAAGTCATGGCCGAGATACCAGCCGAAATGTGCAGAAAAGTCATCAAAAAATGACCTTAAAAGCATTGAGTCGTGAGAACGGTCACGTGATGGATATTTGAGTGATGTATTCCACACTTAATGGCAAAGTCCAAGCAATAAAATGAAAAAAAATTATTGAAATCTCAATTCTGTGTGTGTTTTTTTAGTTTTACTTTAAGCACAAAATTGATAAACCTTTATGACTATCATGCTAAAAAGGTTCTTCATAGCCGTATGAATATTTACATGTCAGCGAAGTTTACTAATCAATTTTGTTTGTTGGTTTACGTATATATCTATATATTTATTTATTTTAATATTTATTTATAATTGATACTGGCTACCCGTATGTTTACATTTAGCGATATTACCCAACTTATTACTATTTTTTTTTTACTTACTCTGTTTTAGCCAGGAAGGAAATACAAACCCTCATCGGTCTTTATCGACAAGAGAAGGGTTTTGAATCACTTTGATTGATTTCACAATCTTAATAGCATCTAGTAAGACAGATTTTTGCATTTAATGGATTATGTCTTGGGGTACTTCCATAATTCTAAGTTTTCAATTTAAGGATTTTGGTATTAGTCCAGTTGCCGATGTAATAAGCGGAACTATTATTACCGATTTAATCTCCAAGACTCGCGTAATTTAATTTTTCAATTCTACGTATCTTGTCAGTTTTTCATCATTTTTTCTCTCGATATTAGCATCTTTAGAAACCGATACATCGACCAGCATAACTGTTTTCTGTAGTTTGTCGATGATGGTGACTTCAGGGCGGTTGTGATGAATGGTTTTGCTTGACAACACTGTTTTTCCCAGTATATCTTGACTAGGTCATTCTCCATCACAAGTGGGGGGGATATTTATAGTACGGCTAAAGCGATTGAGATTCTACGTTAAAATGATGTTTTATAACTTCGAGGTAAATGATTGGTGCTATTTTGATTTGTCTGTCTAAGTATTTACTTTCCGCTAAATTGGAGCATCCCGATAAGATATGATCAAGTGCTTCAGTTGAAGAGCACATTCTGCAGGTGTCTCAGATATTTTCTTTTAATATATACTTTCTATAGTTACGTGTTGGAACAACTTGATCTTCTATAGAAGATATAGAAGAAAACTCGATCTTCTCTTCTTGGTATAGCAATTATGAAGCCTTTAGTTTCAGCGAAGAGGTTACCATTTTTCAACCAGTTAAGTGACGATCGCTTATCACCGCATTCCCTTTTAAGGGCATATTGATAACGCCCATGTGTTCTGTCGCTGTTAGTTCTGACACCTGTAAAAGCATGACATACGTTAGAATTTAGATCTAGAGGAGTATTTCCCATGTCAGCAAATGTCTGCTTTGCTTGAACTTTCAACAGGCTGCTTTGCTTCAACAAGAAGTAATCTCTTTTTATCTGTTGATGGCACATATCAGCAACGTCTACAAATCCCCTTCCTCCCATTTCTCGTAGGAGGTTTACTCGTTCGACAGCTGCCTTTGGATGATGACATCTGAACTTGGTAAGACTAATACGGAATGTAAGATTGATAGACTCCAAATCAGTGCCTGTCCAGTTAACAATTCCAAAAGAGTAGGTCAGAACTAATATGGCGTAGGTATTGATAGCCTTCACTAAGTTAACGGAGTTCAGTTCGGTTTTCAGTAGAGACTAAGGACGGTTCCGAAGTAAATTGGATAGCTTCTGTTGATCAGCCTGTGTTCGATCTTATTTGTTTGAAGGATTCCAAGATATTTATATAGTTTTGTTGACATTGACGAGAGGAATATATTGTCGTCTAGTTGAATTTCAGGTGATTGTATCAATTTACCTTTAACAATTGTAACTGTTTGACATTTATTTATTCCGAATGCCATCCCCATGTCCATGCTAGCACTTTCAAAGTGGGTTTTTGAAGATGTGTAGAGCTTCCATATAAAACAGGTGACTAAGGAGATGGTGATGATTTCCATTTTGAAGTTGAAACCCGTATTCTGTTTCGTTCAGGATACTGGATAATAGATTTAATGAAAGACAAAACCACAGAGCACTAAAAGCATCTCCCTGGAGGATCCCTCTATTTAGTTTTACTGTTTCAGCTGCCAATATGATGCTGAAGTTTTCACGTTTAATATTGTACTCCAGTTCGGCATAATTATTTTAAAGAAACGATATATTTTGGGGTCAACATTATACACTTTGAGAACCTTTAGATTGCAACTGTGTGGGATGGAATCAAAAACTTTCTGGTTGTCGATGTAAGCCATGAAAACATTTCTTTGTTTCTTCCTTGCCTGTCTCAGAATGACTGAGTAAATAATTAATTGTTCTTTACATCCCATGGTCCTGTTTCTACAGCCTTTCTCTTCTTCGGCTAAAATGTTATTTGTTGTCAAGTAGGTATAAATTTTATTATTGATACAACCTGACAAGATTTTGTAAAAGGGTTGACAGACATGTTATTGGGCGGTATTGTGAGGAGTTATTTATGTTATCGCCTTTGGGTATGAGGTATAAGTAATTCCCTCTGTTAAAAAGATTCGCATTGTTTAAGGGTAATAAACTGCGGTAATAAACACTAGATGGTAATAAACTGCGGTGAACTTTTTGTACCAAAAATATTGTATTCCGTCTGGTCTTGGACTTCTCCAATTAGGCAATTTAGTGATGACTCTTCTGACATCTTCCTCTGAGAAAACGGCATCATTCATTTTAAAATCTTGGAATTTTTGAATTTCGTTCTATATCCAGACAAGTTCACTAATTTATTTTGTTTGTTGGTTTACGTATGTATCTATCTTTATTTATTTTAATATTTATTTAAAATTAATATTGGCTTTCCATATGATTAGATTTAGCGATATTACCCAACTCTATTATTATTGTTATTATTATTTTTCCCCAATCAATACATTTTTTGTTTTGGTTTTCAAATAAGGGTGTCAAAACTTTTAAATGCAATAGAGACACCACTATTTGAAATGTAAATGTCATTCATGGTCGGCGGAGTTGGGCCCATCAAAATCTTCAAATGATTCTTGTGTTATCATTTCATATTCAGTTTGATATGCGGCTTTTGCGCTGAAGGACGACCAATTTTTTTTAAGACGATGGTGGATATCGTTTTACTGTTAATAATTAATGCTATAGAAATATGTTAACACAATATATATGGCCTGAACCGATAAATATGGGTTTAAACAATGTTTTGCGATTTATTACAGATCTTACGAGACAATGGATTTATTGCGAGAAAGGTTTCCTGTTCGCATTATTTCCCGAAATATTATGTTAACTGGCTACCTACATCATACAGTCTCATGCTCTTGGATTATTTTTGTTAACTTATGTTAAATCCCTGATTTACAAAAATAAACCCCGATGTAAAAGGATAATTGAAAATAGGGTCTCCAAAGTGCATACCAACAGACACTTGAGTGTCGAAAGAACATTTGGACAACACTATTTTCAAAATATAATACCACTATTTGTTTTTCAAGATAAAATAAAAATTAGTATTTTGATTAGTAAGTTCTGATAGTCAGATTACAATTTCATTATAAGTTAGGGCGTCTTTCAAATTGAACGGGTTTTTAAATTGTTGAATAAAACACAGATGCCGTTGTAAATTTGCCAAGATCTAGTGTTATTTTAGAACTGGCATGTATAACATTTATAAAAACAGAGTCGTTCGCAATATAACAACGCGTTAAAATTGTTAAATTCTTTTATAAATATGGACGTTCAATGAAAAATGTTCTTAGAAAATTACATGATATTAACGGTATGTACAATCGCCCATCTAAAAGCGCTATCAATCTAATTATTCAAAAATGTCAAGAAACTGGTTCAGTGGAAGATAAAAGAAGAGCAATATGTAGTCGTAGTGGTCATTCACAAGAGCATATTGATTTGGTACTAGAACGTGTTGCTGAAGATCTAATAATTTCTATTAGTCGACGTTCGCAACAATTTGGATTCAGTGAATCCACAACATGGCGTATATTTTGAAAACATTTAGCTCTGAAGGCATATAAGGTTCAAATAACACATGAACTGAAGCCACATCATTCAAAACGTCGTACATTTGTCAAACGGATTAAAGAACAAGCAGATGATTTTTCTCAAAAAATCATGTTTTCAGATGAAGCACATTTTGAAACTAGGTGGCTAGTGTGAATAGAGTTAAGAAAGTTATTGCGGTTTTTAACTCTTAAGTTGAAATGCACATATCTCAGTTCAAACAAAAACTTTATGAATCGGTATAAAAACCATTACAATCAACTCACTTCATCAAATGAATCAAATTTATTTATATCGGCGTAAAATTCTGCGTAAAATTCCGGAATTCTGGAGGCCACGAGGTCGTTAAAGGTAATTTTTGCATCCTCTTAATTTTTTAAAGCATTTCTCGCGCAGGAAGTTGTCGAGATGCTTAAAAACGTGGTAGTGGGTAGGCGAGAGGTCAGACTAGTACGATGGTGGTCGAGAATTTCGTAGCCCAACTCATGCAGCTTTTGTCGCGAGATTATTGAGACGTGTGACCGAGCGTTGTCATGGAGGAGAATTTGTCCTTTCCTATTGACCAATGTCGGGCACATGCATCGCAGTTTTTGGTGCACTTCATCGATTTGCTGCCCCGAGGTTTTGCCCGGGTTCAGGAAGCTATGATGAATCAAACCTGCCACAGACCACTAGTCACCATGATCTTATTTTAGTGCATTTTCAGCTTAGAGAAGTTTTGTGGAGCTTCGTCGCAGTCCCACCACTGAGCCTATCATCGCCGATTATCGTAAAGAATCCACTTTTCATCGCACATCACAATCTGTTCGAGAAACGGATCGTTTTTATTGCGCAAAAGAAGGGCAGACGACACTTCACAATGACGATTTTTTGATTTTCATTCAGTTTGTGTGGCACCCAATTTTCGAGCTTTTGGTCGTTGTCAACATCCGTTGGACGACCCACTACGCTCATTATCTTCAAGGTTTTCATCACCGGAACGAAATTGTTTAAACGATCAATGCGTAGTACGTTTATTAGTGGTTTCTGAGCCAAATACATCGCTGATATCGCTAGCTGTTTCGACAGTTTTTCGGCCTAGTTTGAACGAGAACAAGAAAATTGCGAGAATTTGCTTTTTGTCCATGTTTCTTTTAACGCTCTGAAAAAATGAGTAAAAATTATTTTAGAACAGTACTAATAAAACAGTTAGAGCGAAAAATGCGTTTTAAAATGATATTTAAAGTCAAAGTAAGTATTAAGTTAAAACAATTTGCCTTAAAGTTATTTTCTATTTAATCTTTAGCGAAATTAGCATATGAACCTTTCCTCCTATTTATATTGATTTCTTTCATTTTTGTTGCATTTTACGATTGTCAATTTTGGAAGAGTCTTTCTCAGCGAAAAGCGAGTATATTTGATATTTTATTACGCGGAAAAGAACAGAAATTGTCATGCTGGGCTCGTACATTTTAAATTAAATTCGAGTTTTTCTTGTAGTAAGTTATATAAAATTGTTGCAATTTTGAAAATATTTTTACAGACTGAAGCACATGATCTCAAATTCAAAAAACAAACAATATGACAGACTACTTATGTAGGAAATATCCTCCAGCTTTGATACAAGCATTCGATCTTATCGTCATTGACTGCCGAACTCTTTCAAACACACCTGAGTCGTTTCTAATTGAGTTACACCCAGCAATTATCCGATTTCGCAAATCATCCAAATTCTTCAATGGAGTAGCGTAAACTAATGACTTCAGATATCCCCAGACGAAATAATCCAGGGGGTTTAAGTCCCGGGATCGAGCAGGCCATGCCTGTGGCCCACTTCGACCAATCCGGCGATATCCGTATGTTGCTGTTAAAAAATCACGAGAAACCAAACTGAAATGTGGTGGTGCACCATCGTGCATAAACCACATTTCATGCCTTGTTGCCAATTGTACATCTTCCAGAAACTCAGGCAGCGTTGCTTCCAAAAAGTTGCGATACACCTCGCCAGTAAGTCTTTGTGATAGAAATACCGGTCCAATTAGATAGTCGCCTACAATTCCAACCCAAACATTTAACGAGAACTGATGTTGAAAACTATCTTCGCATACATGCGGATTTTCATCTGCCCACACATGGTTATTATGAAAATTCCTTATTGCGTTTCTTGCGAAAGTGGCTCAATCGGTGAAAAGAATTTGTGTCAGAAATAGAGGGATGCGAAGTAAAATTTGCAATATCCATTGACCTAATGTTATACGTGGAGGAAAATCAACAGTTGCCTGAACGCGTTGAATGTGGTATGGATACAACAAATTTTCCTTAAGAATTTTCCAAACTGTCTGGTACTTCAGTTTGTTTCAATGTGTCTGTTTCACGAACACGTCGACGAATGTTTTCGAAGATTTTTCGGTCAGGGACATTACGGGCTGGAAATCGTTCTTACAGTCAATGATCTTCCTGGCCCTTAAGTTCGTTTCAATGTGTCTGTTTCACGAACACGTCGATGAATGTTTTCGAAGATTTTTCGGTCAGGCACATTACGGGCTGGAAATCGTTCACTGTTCAATCGCCTAGCTTGTAATACATTGCCATCAGTAAATCCATACATGAAGTTTATGTCAGTCATCTCGTTTGTATACATTATGATAGAGAACTTCACTCACTATTTAAGACACGTCAAATAGCCAAACGTCACTCAATTTATGTAAACAAATGCGACCGATGAAATGACTTACTAGATGAAACAGCCGTTCCATGTTTACCTAACACCCTGTATATATATATATATATATATATATATATATATATATATATATATATATATATATATATATATATATATATATAATGAATGTTTTCAATACAATATGTAGACATTCCGGTGCTTTATATATTATTTAAAATATATTTTCTGTGTTTTTTATTATGCAAGCTTTACTTCTACCACTTTGACCCATATATACAGCTTTACAATCCTTAGAGTTAATTTTTTATACACCCGATTTATCTAAAGTATCCGTCTTATCCTTAATATTAATTAATATTCTACCTACATTAAGTTTATTTATACAAATAGTCTAACAACCTAGTTTATTTAATCTTTTAATCACTGTGTTACTAAGTTTAGTACTGCAATTAATAAATTTAAACGATTTGTCTTATCTTTTAAGCTTTATCTTTTTAACTTTTAGCTTTTGGCTTTTTAATGTCATAAAATTCTTATAAATTCAACTTTCTTTGAGTATTTTTGTCAATTAATCCTTTCTTGTAACCGTTCCTTTTTGTTATCTGTTTAATAGTATAGAGCTCTTTATTAAAATGATCTTTGTTTAGTGGAAAACTAACTAACCTATGTATTAGATTATGAAAAAGCGCAAGCCCTAACAAGGCGAAACATGTGTAAGGCAAAATCTATAATAAACGTTTGAAGCATTATAAAGCTACAAATGTACCATTTAAAATCCTAGTATGTTCAAATTGTTTTACAAGAAACCAACTGCGGAATACATAAACGTTAATATATTATTATTTTATTAATATTTTCAGATATTCAACATTGATTGCACAATCACTATCTTACTATCATTTAATAATTTTAGATGATTCGGCTTAGTTTAATTTTAATTTGATTTAACTTAATTCAATTCGATTTCATATGATTTGCTTTAATTTGGATTAGTATAATCTAGATTGATGTGATTTGATTTAATTTCCTTTAAGTTAAGTAGGTTTAAGATAATCTAATTTAAATTCTTTGGCAAGTTAGACAAGAGCTTTTATATGTTAAGGACTGTTAAGATCAAACCTTTCTCTTTACATGCTTAGTTTAGTAGGGTAGGTTTTCTATGTTGTTCTCTAAAATTGTGCTTGTGCTTATTAAATATCTAGTACTGTTATTGAGTCTTGTTGACAGAAATATATATGTTCCCAGTTTTTGGGTTTATTTTTATCTTTAGTAATTCTGAACGAATACCGTCGATGTAACGAGAGTCACACATTGATGTTAAAAATTAAAAAAAAAACACATTACATATTATTCAATAAATGCCTGACATGACTGACGTACATATAACTTTTATATTTATTCGACTTGCTGTATTCAATTAGGGAATCCCGGCCACGTTCCAAAACTCTGATCGAAGTATATTTATGTTTATAGGTGTGTCAGTAAAGGGCGTTCTTATTAATTTGATTACCAATTTCTTCTTTTGAGAAGTTCGTGATCATTTAAAAGCAGAATTTCTCACAGATGTTGCGAAAATCAGTTATATTAATACAGTTATAGGTAAAATATTTATTACTAAACACAAATCATTTTTTTCTAATTCTTGACGTGCGTTTCACTAACCATGTTAGAATCATTAAGATATAATATTATATATATATATATATATATATATATATATATATATATATATATATATATATATATATATATATATATATATATATATATGTATAATAGTGTTAGAATTATTTGGACTTCGTTCAATGATTGTAATCAATGCTGCGGAAACCCAGCTGCTGGGTTTCCGCCTAAATTATCATTTTACTGATTGCTTGACTAGGGACGGACTCCACTCATCCCTTCAATTGGAGGCCATATGTTTCGTCTATTGATACTTCAGACTCTTCAGAGAACCGACATATGCTCTCTCGACAAGAGTCTCGAACATCAAAAGACGAAATATATGCCCTCCAATTGAACGCCTGGGTGAGGCCCGTCCTCAGTCAAGCAATTAGTAAAATGCTCATAAATATATATATATATATATATATATATATATATATATATATATATATATATATATATATATATATATATATATATATATATTATTCACGTATGGGCCCTGGTGGACCACGCGAAGTACAATTAGAGGCGTTTGTGGTTGTTAGCCTTCCTTTGTGCCCATACTAATTGCATTCTTTCGCTATGAGCTTTTTTCCTTTCGTCAGACCAAGTTGTTCCAGTCTTCCTACATTTTTCTCTCTGGCCAACTTTCCAAACGTCAACCTTGTGTCGGAAACAGCGTCTATCCTGAATTTCACTTTGTGTAATATTTGCTGATCTTAGGTCCTCTTTTTAATTGCAGCAATCCATTTAATTATTTCTACATTAGCTTTACTCCTATTTTCATAAAATTCGACTATTTGTCTAGCTAATATATATATATATATATATATATATATATATATATATATATATATATATATATATATATATATATATATATATATATATTACAGAAATCTTTCACCCTTTCTCCACGTGGTGCCACCAAACTGTCAACCATGCGACGTCATGTGTCTCTCGGGACCGGTTTCTAGCCTTTCAGCCGTCATCAGCCGAGCTCTAGACGAACGCAAGGAAAGCAGTTCGGAGAGACGATCGGGGCCAGACCAGATTAACTGGCCATTTTTATGACGGGTCGTGATCGCACACAACTCGCGCCATCATACGGCGAATGCTCGTAGTAGTCAGGACCGCTCGTAACATTTTGCCTGGAACCTCGGGTATAGTACCAGGTATGCCCACAAGGTAGCGTAACGGAACCGTGGACGTAACGATGGATTTTTGCAGCCCCTATGTCCCTTGTGAAAGGAGAACGATATCATCTGCAAATCTAAGATGGTTTAAGTTTGAACCATTAATCTTTACACCATCCTGTTCCCTATTCAGAGTAGGGAATAAAAAAATTGGCGATAATGCGTCATCCTGCAGTACACCTTGCTCTACATTAATTTCCATGGCTAAGCAATACATCCATTATAGCCTGCTTTGAGATTAAGCCAAAACATCATTTTTATTCGGGCCCATGGAACATAAAATGCTCAGAAAGTCAAAACTGCATATATATATATATATATATATATATATATATATATATATATATCTTAAAAAAAAATTTATGAAATGTCTACTAAGATGGACATTTTTCACAATCCAGTAGATGCATTTTTACTATCGTATTTGTACATTTTCGTTAATATATATTGATAATTTAGAATTATATGTTCAAATTAAAAAAAAATACATTTTCAAAATCCTATTCATATACAGTTAGCAAAAAAGTCTGGGTATTATTACTGTATTAAACAATTAAACAGAACAATTAAAAAAATTATACTCCACAAAAACAAACATTTACAAGATTTAATTGTGGAGAACATGGATAAAGATACTTGCTGCAAAACCTCACGTTTTAAAACTATAACTCAAAATTAATCAATTTTTATGTCACAAAAAGTCTGTGTACACTTGATTTTTTAATTATTTTTATAACATAAAAATGTTGTTATTACACAATACTGCATAAATCAATGATCCGTTGGACCTCCCTTGTTTTTTGTCACCTCTCGTAGGAGTTATAATTAGAAATTTTGCATTTTCTCCTTTAAAGTTACTCTTCATGCTGACTTTAAATGTGATTTCTAGCATCCTTGTAAGGGATCTAACGTATCTAATTATGTTTATACCACCGTTCAAATAAACGCAATTACAAAAGCAGTCGGAAATCTTGTATTTATACTTATGTTTTTGCTTTTCATAATGCTTTTGAATTTATAATAGGCTCTGTGTCCCGCCTGTACTATGTGATCAATCTCTATGTTTCTGTCGCTTTTACTATTTAATATTATTCCCAAATATTGTTTCTCCTTCCGCTGTTCGAACTACTGCTTGTGAATTTTTCATTGTCATTTCTGTTAGTCTTATTAGCTTGCCCGGTATTGTCATGTCCGTCATAGCTTTCATTACTTGTCCCCGAGTTAAATACGAAAACCAACAAACTTCGTTTTAAAAAAACTTTATTTTCTAATAAGGGCACTTAAACTAATGAACAATATCGTGAACAGCACGAGCTTTGACACTACAATATTGATTCTGATTATAATACAGGTTTTCCTTAAATATAAAACATATTGCTTATTCAGCGTTAGGCAAATATAACTTATAGCTTATTCGGCGTTAAGCAATGGACGTCCGTCGGTTTGGGGTCATTACTCCTCCACCCTTAGTTTTTTCAACGTCCTCGTTGACAAGTTTTTGTAAGAGTTTCATCGGAATATATTTGTTTCTTCTTTGTTTTAGCCATAGATTTATCATTATAGCTATTACAAGAAGGAAAATGAGGCACACAATTGTGAAACGTAATGATGGACTTGTTGAGGAAACCTATCCTGAATAATTAAAGGTTCCATCAGGTCTTCTTTCATTTTCCAGGGGTTTTCCAAGTGTTTGATTTGTAAGTCCAGTGTTAAATTAGTATCTGGGATCTTATCAATCCTCGGAAGTTGTATTGAGATATTGTTAACTTCTAGGGAGTACTTATGTTGATTTATTATCACATCACAGCTACTTTGGATGAGATTGCAATGTTGGATATTAATTTTTTGAAACTGAAAACAGTTCTCGTAAATTGTTTCAGGGGATTTTGTACACAGTAGAAGGGATCTGTGATACGTTAGAGTATGCACTTGAAATTGGTTCTGAGCAATGGCATATTGGCAATCTTTTGGAAAGAGACATCCATTGGCGATAGGGTTGGAGCACATCCACTTATTATTAATTTCTACACATTGTTCATACCACAAGTTGTTACAATGATATCTACTAGGTATAATTAATATTTTACTATCGTTACTAGGTACAGGGTAAATAAATCTTAAGTTACATAATTTTCTTTCGAAAATTGGAATCTTAATAACTAGGATTGCCATTTCTGTTAATATTAAAAGGCCGGTTTTACAAATTAGTGAAAGTTCTGACAAATGTTTTATTGGCCATAGAGCATTTTTAGGATGGTGTACTTCCAAATAATTCCACATTTCTTCGATATCATTTAAATTGAATATTTCAAGATCTAATGTTTTTAAGTGCGCAAATGATATTATGCGTAACAGTTTTTCTAAGAAATCTTTTAATCTAATGATTTGTAAATGTTGATTTTCCATAATCAGCATTAAATTTATCTCGGTGTTGGATTTTAAAATTGCAGAACGGATAGCTTTCGCATTCTCGTTTACGAGGTGTATGTTATTTTCTACTCGGGTGACAACGCTTCCTGCAAGAGAGCTGACGTCATTTAATTTATGCATTGCATTTATTTGGTTATATTTCAGGATTTGTAAATTTCGCATAATAGTATCTAGGTCATTATTATCGAGATTCCCTGTAACGAACTTGATACTGCTTCCTAGAAGGTTTATTAAACCGCGTTTTTTCCGGATTGGTTCGTTACCCTGGTAAACGTTTAGCTTTGAAAAAGCGTCATATGTGACGTTATACTCGGCGTAAATATATTGGAATTGGGTCGTCGTTAAATTATTATTTAGTTTCTGTATCATATGACTTATAATTACTATGTTATGGAATAAGGTAGATACAGTATGTTTGATTTTTGTTATGTTAAAAGGTATATAAGTTGTATGGTAGTGACTTACAACTAAAGATGACGAAATATCCTCGGTGTAATAACCATTATTTGGCAGTTTGTGTACCCGAAGTGCTTGGCAATGGGTCGATGGGTCCTGCACTGTCAGGATCAGGAGGCTGAAAGGAAGTATTGGTCTTTCTAAGTCTTTTGAGTTTCCGTATGTGCGTAGTTACAGGTTTCTTTCTGGTTACACCTGTTATTTTATTTTTGTTTATATTAGTCACCTTAGTCGGTATGTATTGGGGATTCATTTTGTTGCGTAGTGTGTTTTTTCTGTAAATGGTCTGATTAGGGATCAATTCAGGGGGTGGTTCTATATTGTTGTTCCGTTTTTGTGTGGTTTCGGACTGTTTCTTATAGGTGTTTTTGTAGATGGTTTCGTGAAAAGGTATTAATTCACTTTTCCTTCTTTGATTATATTGTTCGAAGATGGTTAGATCATTATTGATATTGGGTTCGTTAAGATAGGGACCATATAATATCGAAAATGGCGAATGACCTGTAGTAGAATGGATGCTTTGATTATATATTAAGATAGCAGAGGTCATTAAGTTTTGTGGAGTTTCGTCAGGGTTTTGCATTTTAAGGATTCGCAACTTCTCTAACAATGTAGAATGTAATCTTTCTACAGGACTGTTGGACGATGAATTTCCAGGGGTAGTATAATGTACTTCTACGCAAAATAGTTGGCAAAACTCTTTGAAGAGATTGTTTTTGAATTCAGCTCCATTATCAACAACAATTTTAGCAGGGGAATTATGATGAGAAAAGTAATGCCTTAGTTTTCCAACGATGGTAACTGCGTTTTTGTCTGTTACGAAATAAGCTTGGGCGTATTTGGAGAAAGAGTCGATGATGGTTGTTATTAAGGTTCTGAATAGGTTGAGTCAAAGGTTTATTATAAGCAAGAGAAAAATGAACCTTAATATTCCTAAGAGTTAAAAGTTTCTTCTCGTAATCTATTAATGCATGAAGATGTTTCAAATCCTTCGTTCCTATCAGTGCGTCAAAGTCATTGTGCCAATTTAAAACTCTCATATCTAAATTATCGTTAATTCCTAATTCTTTTAATAACGGTATAGTTAAATTTTTATTTTCTTTGTACGTATTTTTGCAAGCGGTTACTTCGAAAGGTTCGAAAAATATCCTTTCAGGAAATTGATTAGCAATTTTAGGAGAAATGATAGAGTCAGTAGCACCAGAGTCAATGAGGACAGTTATTTGTATTTGAGGAAGATAGAAATATGGTAATTCAATTTTCTGGGCTATGTTGTTCAGGTTGATGGGAGATGAGGGCGAAGTTCTTGAAAATTTTCAGGTGCCCTTTCTGAAATGTTTTCATTAGTCTTTTCGACGGCAGGAGGTGGTCGACAGAATTGAGGGTTGGTCATTTCGAACGAAGAATGATCCTCTTGAGGATAGTATGAAGAGGCATCTTGATAATATGAAGAATAATCATACTCCTCGGAAGGTTCTTCCACAAAATACTCTTCGTTATGCGGTTCCGTATAAGTTTCAACGTTGGTCAATTCTCTAGCGGTGAAATTTCTCGGACCGGTTTGTTGAAATGCATTAGGGAATCTATGAGGTTGTCGATTCTGATAGATTTTCGAAGGGCCTCCAGTTGAAATAGACATTGGTGTAGGGGTGTCTAATTTAAAAGGTCTATTAGTCTGTGGGGCAAATACATTTCTGGGTTTCCCAAATACTTGTGCATTTGTCGGATAATGCCTCGGCGGCATTGGTCGAGGTTGGATGTGAATTGGCTGACTCGGGAAAGCCGGTTGTCTTGGTTGAGGAAAATTCATTTGATGTTGGAAGAAAGGTTTAAATACTGGTCTATTAAATGTATTATTGTCATTAAATTGTGTATTTGTATTATTCGTAAAATTGACCTGTGACTCGATCATATTAAAATTAACGACGTGTGAAAAGGCGTCGTCAAGCGTGTTTGGATTTTGCAGCATTAGCATTGTTTTTAATGTCTGCGGAGAATTGGCCGTTAATATTAGGACAGACGTTTTTTGTACCTGACTAAATAATATTATTTTTGAAGTTTGATCCTCAACTTCGCACTGAATTTTCGAGATAATTCTTTGAACAAATGTTTTTAATCGGTCTACAAAATTTAAAATCGTTTCGTTTTTATTAATCTTTATATATTGTAGTTGTTGCATTAATACTTGATAAGTTATAGGGTCGCCAAATTTTTCTCTAAGAGCAACTTTTATCGTAAGCCAGTTAGTTAAGTCTGGTCTCGACAGGAGAAATTCTCTCGCGTTGTCTATTAATTTAGATTTTATAGCTGCCATAACTACCTTATTTAAATTCTCATTATCGTTACTTGCGTAAAGATAAAAGAATTCGTCGATGGCAATTATGAAACTCTCGAGGTGGTTTTGCGCACCGGAGAATGTGGGTAAAAGTGATGTGTGAAAACGGATGTTTTCCATTGTGTTAAATATATTTACTTGATTAAACGAACTTAAGTCTAATTCTGAGCTTAAATTAATTGATTGATTTGTTAAAATTTCTTTTGTTGAATCTGTTTCTGTGTTATTTTTTGGTTCACTTAACCCTAATTTTGCCTTATTATTCAATAAAATTTTTGTCAGACGTTTTGAAGAATCAGACATTTACATATAAATACGTAAAAATGGCAATTCAGTTTTACTTACAATATAATCAATGAAGATTCCATTTATAAGTACACAACCAAAGGGTTCCCTATAAAGGCGTGGCTGAATTGGCTTGTCTGACGTCGGTCTTCTGGAGGGTAGGTCGGACTAGGACTGCAGCTTCCTCTGACAACACGGTAGACGGTGGCTGGATCCTGGGTTCGTACCTTCTTCGATAGTGCCTTAAGATTTGAGAATCACTTCTGCACAACGGTAAACCGATAAAGGGCAGAATGACACTTATCCTGTTCGCAGCGCCAGTTAAATACGAAAACCAACAAACTTCGTTTTAAAAAAACTTTATTTTCTAATAAGGGCACTTAAACTAATGAACAATATCGTGAACAGCACGAGCTTTGACACTACAATATTGATTCTGATTATAATACAGGTTTTCCTTAAATATAAAACATATTGCTTATTCAGCGTTAGGCAAATATAACTTATAGCTTATTCGGCGTTAAGCAATGGACGTCCGTCGGTTTGGGGTCATTACTCCCGTTTCAAACTATCGAAAGCTTGTTTGAAATGAGTATACACAATTTGTAATTCCATTCAATATTCCTCAGACTTTTCGATTATTTGCTTTACTATATATACCGCGTCAATGCTAGATCTGCCTCTCCTAAAGCCATATTGACAGTCTTCAATTTTTTCTTCTGTATATCTCATTAATCTCTTATTTATTATCATGATCAATATCTCATATACAACACTAAGTAAAGTAATTGCTCTGTAATTTGCACAATCTTTTGGATCTCCCTTCTTATAAATTGGCATTATTATTCCTTTTTTCCACTCATTAGGCATTTTTTCTTTTTTCCAGATATGTATTGTTAGCTTCAATATCCTTTTTCCTAGGCCCCGTATCTTATCATCTCATTGACCAGTTTATCTAATCCACCTGCTTTATTTAATTTAAGTTGAGTTATTACATATTAAATTGTTCATATGACGGTATATCTGGTTCTTCTTCTTCCATATTGCCTTCCCGGTTTCCATCCTTTTCCCTTTCCGTCACCGTTCTGTTATCTGTTAATATTTTCCTAAAATGATTCGCCCATTCGATGCTACATATGTTTGTTTTATTCCTTTTCGCATTTTGTTTTTTAACATATCTGTATAATTTTATGTTATTCTGATTATGTTTTTCTATCATCTTCACCATTTTCTGTATCCATCTAGTTTTCTTAGTTTTTGCTAGTTTAGTGATGTTTTTTTTTATTTCCTAATATGCCCTGTAGTCTACATCACTCCCTGTTCTTAACCATTTCAATCTAGCAGCCCTCTTCCTCTGCATTATTCCGCATTATATATTATATATATTAAGTATATAATTTGTATGTTTATAAAAGTATATACTTATTAAGTATATACTTTTTTTTCGACGATGTAAATAGTGAAGGAGCGGAATCTCGGGTATGCGATCTATTAGTATGAATTAAACTCAAATTTAATTTCTTAATAATCCTCAATATATTTCATCAGAAGTTTTCAAACTTCTTCTGGATACAGATACAACACGAAAATGTACACTATCTAAAGTAAAGTCACAATGCTGAAAATGTAAAGTACATAAACAAAACAGAAAACACTCAACACGTAAATTATGAAGTCATTTTCTCTTCTATCCCCACCCATATGAATCATTTTCTATATACAGAATTAATCGCCGAACTATCGAGATACCTACGTGAGTTGTTAAAAATAATAATTTATGAAATATAAAAAAACTACCTTATATGGGAACCTTAACAACCAACAAAGTGGTGAAACAATTTAAGGGATGCGCCCACACTAGAATAAGGAAATACAACTTAAAAATACCGGAGATTTGCTTACATGAACGTAAGACAAAGTTTTCCTTCTAAATAAATATAATGTTATTTCTAGAGATGATTCGTTTTTCAATTCTTCTATTGGAACCTTTGGTGTGAAACACTAAACTTGAACAGATTTACCACTAAACACTAAATCACTTTTTTTGAATTACTCGACTTAGGATCCCGATTTCAGATTAAATCATCAGGAGATGATTTAATCTGAAGATTAAATCATCTCCTGATGATGCTAACATGGTTATCGAAACGTGCGTCGAGCAGTTCACAAAAAGTGATTTGGTGTTTAGTGGTAAATCTCTTCAAGTTTAATGATTCATATTAACACAAATAGAAATTCTGTTAATTCCAGGTCTGATATAGAGGGGCTGAGTGTCATTTATTGTAACATTTTGGGAGAGTGAATAGTGTCCATGGACTATGAAAATACGAATGTTTTAATATCTTGATATTTCAACTATGAATTCTATATATGAAAAAGGACTTGATAATTTATATATTATTATTTCTATATATATTATTTCTTCCAAATGTCTGTCCTTACGTGTTGAGTATTTGATTTTGACTTTACTTTAGGCAATGTAAGTTTTTTTGTTGAATATGTATTGTTTAATTTTGCATATTTTGCTTTTGTAGCTTGTACTGTTCTGAAGAAGACAAAAAACTTCCGACGAAATATATTGAGGTTTATTAAAACCCTCAAGAGAAGCACTATAGCGGCTTCCCGATTCAGTAGCACATAAATATACCGTATGTCTTTGATTATTAATATATTTTGATTAAATTATCCAATTTAATATATTTTTTTTAATTTAAATATCAATCATTATAGAAAAAAAAACTATATCTATAGAACGTTTCAAAAAATAATAATATTCCTAATACCATCGAAAAAATCAGCAAAAATAAATAAAATGTTAAAATAATGTGTTCTATTCTGTTGTCATAACTGTCATATCTAGGCGAAATTAATAAATAAAAATTTTCTTCCAACAGGATTTAAAAGGGGACTTAATGTACTTTCAGATACTTATTACATAATGTAGCTTTATTTAAAAAATTATGTTTATTTCGCTGGTGAAGTTCACTGGTTTTAAAATAATGTTATTTGTTCGGACTCGTAGGTTGATTGACTCACTTGACTCACTTTCAAGACCTTCTACCTGCTCCTCTTTGGCCTTCATCTTGATCAGTCTCGTTATGATGTTCTTCAAAAATCGATTCGGTGTCACTTTCACCCACTTTGTCGTCGCAAATATCAGCTGCCTCGTATAACGCTTCTACTTCAGACGCACAGCGAGTACGAGAACGTGTGTTCATTTTGAGCTAAATAGCAAAATAAAAGAAACCGATAAATAAATGTTAAAAAAATTAAAAATCAAAGTTTTCAATAAAAATTCTATAGAAAATATAATATTTATGATTAACTTACCACAAACTCTGACAGGATTGAAAAAAAGACATACTATTTGTGCAAAAAAGGTTATATACACAACAACAGCACTGGCGTATACTCATATACTACTACAGTCGCTTATATTTGTGTTAGTATTTACATCATAAGATGGCTATGGTGGGGATAGTAAAATTGATTCCCTACTCAAAGTCCTCCCCTGAACGTGACCATTTATAAGGGAAAAACACTTTTAATTCACCCCTGGTATCCTATACCCAGTACTTCTCTTAAGAGTCAAAAAATGTAATTATTATATAAATATATATATATATATATATATATATATATATATATATATATATATATATATATATATATATATATATATATATATATATATATATATATATACATATATATAAGTCAGAAATGGTGTTAAGCTGGTTATAACGGAATGTTTTTATAAGCTAAGCAAAAAAAGGAAATGCTAATATATCTTTTCTTAAATTGGGTTACGTACGGCGTGAACCTTTTTGGGATCCCTTTTATGACAATTTCCTCTTTCATTTCATCAGATTTAACTTCTAGATTGCAAAGTTTTATAAATTAAGGTTTCAGAATGAATTCATAAGCTTTCGCATCATTATTGTTTTAATAAATTATTTATCTCTTAACTTGCTTACAAAACCAATGAGTACTTTTGAGTGGAATTTTATTCGATTAATTAACAAGGTTGACATTGATTTATAATTCACTGTGTTCTGTATTACGGGTAGGGCAAGCATCACGCTATCATTTTAATTATTTATAATTTTTAAAAGAAAGAGACATATTTTTTTCTATTACATGTCTTTAAATTTTAAAATTAAATTTAAATCGAAAATTATGTTAATGAAACATGAGCCATTACGAGTAATGCAACTTTCTGCCATTTTTAACACATTTTCCATAACTTTCATCAACATATCTAGTGTTAGTGCAGATATTGCACCACGGATGTTGTCGTTGGGATGATGTATGATTCCGGGCTTATTTATTTCGTTCAAATATCTCCTCAAAAAAATAATCCGTCATTATCAATTTTGCAAAAAATAAGCAATTTAATGGAAGTAGTTTGTGATGGCATACAGTATTCTAATAGCTTATTATTATCTGTAGCCAACAGATCTTGAGCAATTTGAATCTGATTGACAAAATTATCAAATCACTTATCAAAACAAAATTTCGCACAAACTGCGTGGAAAAATTCCCAATTGAGCATCTAGCTGCATCGAATCGACGTTTCTGGAAACTCCACACATGCAATATTTTTACTGTTTTACGCACTTGGCACTATTCTTGGTCCTCTAGTGCAGTGCTTATCCCTGTGCAGTGCTTAGCCCGATCCGACTATTACGGATAATTTCGCTTTAAATCATTCTGAATTGAAATAGTTGAATTATTTTTTATGTAAGATCTTACACTTTCATTACGTTCTTTTAGCGTGTATTATTCATAAAGAATCTTGCACGCCTGCACTACATAACAGCCATACCCAATCTATATCACGACAAATATCATGAAAAAAGTGAGTTAGTAAAGCTAAAAATAAAGTGAAAAATTTTTCATCGCCTGGACGCGACAAATATTGCGAAAACTTCGACAGAGTCGGATACTGGTACACCCTTGAGAACAAAGAAAAATTCGCTCTTCGCTTTAAGGAATTACTGTTTGAACTTCAATTTCATAAATGACGATGAAACAGCACGCTTTTAAGCTTTGTCGTGTAATAATAGATCGAAAGCACTCTGAAACTGGGACATTTTTCACGAAGATACTAGATCTCTGACGTTAGAATTTTGAACTCGATAAAGATTCACAAGTTGCAAGGTTCGTGAAATCGGATAAAATTCGTCTTTGGCCATGTTTCACAATGCGCTTCTTTTGAAAATTCAAAAGATTTGAGTCTATAAAAAATTGTTATATTTTGGAGCTTCTTTTGGCTTTGGTTTGTCTTATCAGTCAAGGAAAATTGGGTTTGCTAAACTGAACGGGATTAGCAAAATTAGCCTCCATCTTTAACCACTTTCACTTTAAGATAAGTTAAATTTAGTAGAATTTTGTTTCTGAGAATACATTGTGAAAATTCACAATGTTCGCAAATGCAAAGGCAAAGAGAAAATGTATTTAAAGGCTTAGCCTATTTCATGAAGTTTGCAACTTGTGAATCTTTCTCGAGTCAAAACTGCTACCAAGGGATCTGCTATCGTCGTGATAAAAGTGTTCCAGTTTCAGAGCGCTTTCAACCTATTGAGGTGTTTTCAGTTAGGCGGAGAAGTTGTTAGTTATTTTGTTTCATCTTAAAAAAAAAACACACACAAACAAAATGGTAGTATCGTATATTTTGAGGACATAAAAATGTATGAAATCATTATTTGATTGATAATATAGCGACTAAAGTGTATAGATATCCTATAGGGGTCAACCTAAGACTTATTATTTCTTTAAATATAATTTTTAAGATAATTTAAACGCACTCATCTCCTAACTAATGCTATTATCCTCCATCGATTTATAATTTTGTGGGGTTTCTAAAACGCGCAGTGAAATAAAATATTCCAAGTTATGCAATTTAACACTTTCCATTTAAAAAAGGAAAGCAAGCAATGGCAATACTTTTGCCTTGTTATATGGTTTTTTAAACCTTAAACTTTCTAATACGAGAGTTGCTATTTATGTATCCGGAATAATAAATAAAAACAAATATTTGTCATTGAAAATGGTTTTATTATTTCTCAAAATATTCTCCGCGATCATCGATACAGTTTTTCATAAATTTTAATCAATTTTCATGGGACTTTTTCCCTTGCGATTAAAGTATCTCCAAAACTTGCATTTTGAATGCATCAGCCATTTTTTCTGGCGTCGAGAATCGTCGACCACGTATTTTATTCTTTACAGACGGAAACAAAAAAATCATTGAGTGTCAAATCAGGATTGTACGGCGGATACCCCATCTGTTCGATGTTTTGAGCGGTCAAATATTAAGTTGATCCATCTGATGTATGAGAGCTTGCGTTGTCATGGTGAAGAATGATCCTGAAGGATGAAAGACCTCCAGCAAACACATAGTATGTTGTATTGATGCGCACTTATTCCAAAAAAAAAACAGGCGACCATGTGTTTTGAAGTGTTTCTTACGCAAACAACTTTTGTTAGGTTTGGTTGATTTTGAAAGACAGCAGTGCAGTCGAATTCTGTTTACGTTCGAGCTCATACTCATAGATCCAAAATTGGTCAACATATTATACAGGACTTTTGATGTACCACGATTGTATTTTTTAAGCAGTTCTTTGCACCAATCGACACGAGCCTTTTTTTGAACGACCATAAAATTTTTAAGCGATTGAATTAAACTATACAGAATCCAACCCGCACACTTTTTTTCATGGCTAAATGTTGATATAAAATCTTGTGTATGTTTGTCATACTAATGCTCAGGGATGCCTCAATGTCAGGGTATATTACATGATGATTTTCCTTTATCAGCTCGCACACAGTATCCGCACTTTCTGACTCAACAACTGATTTTCGACGACCTTCTTTAAATTTGTCCATGAGCGAACGTCGGCTACTATTGAATTCACTAAACTAGTGATATACAGTGGTTTTAGATGGTGTTTCGTAGTCAAGTCGTAGTAAATAATCGTACGAAAATGCTCACGAGTTAATCCCATTTTTTGCTTGAGATGAAATTTTCAAGTTACTAAACAACAAAAATAGCGTCCGTTTGACAAAACGTTCTGAGTACGTATACAGTGTACAATGTCAAACTTTACGATGTACAAGCTCCATTCTAAAAGTAATGCTCATTTTCTGGAAAAAATAGATTTATTGATCGGACCTGTACAAATGTTTAAAATTCTTCAAAATACTCTCATACTCAATACACTTGCGAAAACGTTTCTGCCACGCCTGGAAGGCAACCTGAAAGTCCTCGACCGGAATATCTCTCAGGAACGTTGTAACATTATTTTGGATGTATTCCACGGTCTCCCAATGCTTTCCTTTCAGCTCTCTCTCCAGTCGGGGAATTCTTGAATCCTTGACAGCGCGAAATTCTTTCTGATCTTCTGTCAAAATTTTCGTCACATGCTTCGCGCAAACCTTACGCATCCTTGGTCACTATCCCATGTACCACAAATGTGGACATGTGTAGGGTGCCAGCAATTTGCTGAATGCTCAATCGACGGTCGTAACGCAAAACTTCGCGCACACGATCGAGGTTTTTGTCGGTTCTGGCCGTTGTTGGGCGTCCAGAAAGGGGTTCGTCGGCGACCTTCTCCCGGCCCTCATTGAACGCCTTGTGCCATCTCCCGGATTGTGACCTTGAAATGCAGTCATCCTTGAAGGCCTCTTGAAGCATCTGGAATATTTCGGTTGCATTCTTTCCAAGCTTCACGCAAAACTTGATGGCGTATCATTGTTCAAGCGAATGCTCCATCGCGCAACAAACCGCACCGCGTTACAAAGTAGAAAAAAAAGCTTCACGCGGAGGCACGTCTTTCCGCTCACACTGCTTGGTGCAAACTGGCAACCGGCTGCGTTGGAAGGGCAGATCCCCCACCACATTACCCGACCGGTTTTACCACACTGCCATAGATAATCGCCTCCCAATAAAATCATGCCTATTACTTTCATAATGTATCATGTATATATCAGATAGCACCTATCAACACCATTGTTGCTAATTCCAGATACATAAATATCATCCCTCGTATGATTTTTATAGTTATAGCATTGGACCAAACTCGACTTACAAGCCTAAAAACTAGGACTGTTACCATGATCAAAAGGTAAGATCATTTTTTAAATCAAACAAAGAATTATTTATTCATTTAATTTTTTGCTTTTCCGAAGTAATCCGCTTTCACTACAATACATTTTTTCAACATTTTTCCAATCTTTGAAACAATTTACTACTATTTTCTTCAAAACTGCCAGCGAACTTTTTTGGCGAGGCTTCTTATATCAAGGGAACAAGAAACATTACTTACTTATTAAGGTGTCATATCTGGTGAATATAGGTCTTACGCACAGGTATTCGTTTGATTTGTCGCGCAAAATTAATAAATAATTGTTATGGTGTGAGGATGGTATGTTTTCTTGCTGAAAAATAATTCAAACAGGTTTTCTAGTCGATGAAACCTAGGTATTGAGAATTAAGTTGAGACCCTAATTCTAAATGTTATAAACGTTGCTGTATTAGGACTTCAGAGTCACTGTGTTTTAGATGTCACGATCATAATTACGATCTGTCTATGTCGGTTCACTACTGGATGTAGGGCTTCCCCTTTTCACGCCATGGTCTTTTGTACACTGCTTCGCCAATCTAGTAGATACCGGATATTCGTTTTATGTCGTCCGTCCATTTATTGTTGGGTATTTGGTTAGATTTTCATCCTGTTCTGGGTCTCCACTCAAAGATATATTTCTAATCTATCTACATTTCTAATCTAAAGTGCTTAAGTTAAAGTACTTAAAATTAAAATAAAATTAATGTTTTTAGCATATTCTACATTCGATCCCTTAATTCTACTACTGTTTTATATTACTCTTATTCGACAATTAAAACTCTGCCTGTAAGCTTTTTCCTAGATTAAAGCAAGGAAATGCAATTTGAATTATTTTGCAAGCCAAAACCCTCAAAAATCAAATTCGGGAATGTACTCTCGTCTGCTTGTTAAAAATATGCAAATATTTGCAATATCATATTTATTTTCGAAAATATTTCGAATAACTTAAGAGAAAAAGTAAACACTTATTTTACATATCAGTCGCTTCGTAGAAATATTTCCGGTATTTATAAAGAGTACCTCATTATTTTTCCAGATTTAATATAAATTTTAAAACGCGGCAATATCAGAGATATTTGACTTGCTGGTTGTCTTGCTGGATTATACTATTACGACCATAAAGTAGTGACTCTTGCTTTAAAAATTTGCCCGATTTACGCATCTATAGAACATATAAAATATATTTCTTTCTTTTTTTTTTTGGTTTTTCGCCACGTTCTAAAACTCAAAAAATATCAAGATTTTCTGTTCTTATTTAAATAAATTAATCACTGGGTAAAAAACAAAACGGAGGCTAATTTCTCAGTGATTCTTTTTCTGTAATAAATTTGTCTAACGAACAATAATACAACATTTTCTAAAATAAATACAATCTTTTGAACGTTAACGTTTCGAGAGGTCTTCTCTTCCAGTTTTCAAAACGAATATAAAAATAATTGATATTAATTTCCATATAAGACTCTAAAAGATAGTAAGTAAATATATTTTGTATATGTCAATGATACATTGACAATACATTTTTTTACTTACAGTGACATATTACAAAAAAATTATATAGGTGAGATTTGCTGTGTAATTATTGCGTAATGAAATAATTAAACATTTTTAAATGCATTCTTTAAAATCGGGTACCATATTGAAATTAAATCTAAAAAAGGCTTAGCAACACAGTTATTTTTATTTATATTAATTACAGCAGTTTCTTTTAATCTTCTGTATTTAGTTACCGCTTCTTTTAATACCGTTTTGGAATTATTCCAATTGATTTTATGTTTCGATTCGAATAGGTTAGAATCGGTAACTAAATGCAGAAGATTAAAAGAAACAGCTACAATTAATTTAAATAAAAATAACTTTATTATATAAATTCAGTATGGTTCCCGATTCTAAAGAATACAATTATAAATGTTAATTATTACAATACACAATAATCACAGCACACTTTACCTATATAATTTTTTGGTAGTATGTCACTGTCAGTAAAAAATATCATTGTCAATGTAAGTATCATTGACATATAACAAAATATATATACTTACTATATTTTAGAGTGTTATATAGAAATTAAATAAATTATTTTTAGATGCGTTTTGAAAACGGGAGAAGACCTCTCGAAACGTTACGTTCAAAAGTTTGTATTTCTTTTAGAAAGTTTTATATTTTTTAAATTTTTGTTCGTTAAGCAAATTTATTACAGAAAAAGAATCACTGATAAATTAGTCTCCGTTTTGTTTTTTACTCAGTGATACTTATCTTTACATAAGAATAGATATTCTTAATATTTTTTGAGTATAGGTCGTGGCGAAAAAAACCCAAAAAAAGAAAAAAAATATATGAACACCCCACAACCATTTAGACAATATATATACAGCATGCTTGTTAAATTAAAAATTACGTCTTTTTTAAATGTGATTTTTTTTTGTTGATTTTTGAGTCAAGGATTTGCATTGAATTTTTTCTGCTGATGCTTTAAAAAATGTTAAGGCAAGTGTTAAGATAATGAAGCCATGTCAAAAAATCCTATAAGTAGAACAAGGACTTGTGGTTGCAGAAAAGCAGTTAAAACGACGTAAACCAATGTAGAAAATATTACCAAAATCAAAGATCTTGTACTGTGTAGTCACTGATTAAGTATTAGAGAAAGATTTG
>JARFXV010001934.1:130000-251626 GCA_031761425.1 Cosmopolites sordidus
TCTAACTGTCCCTGTGCTCTGTCTAGTAAACATTGAGAAAGAATCTTGTAACAAACTGGGAGAAGAGATATTCCTCTATAGTTGTTTACATCCGTTCTATCTCCTTTCTTATGTAGTGAATGGATTAGAGCATCTTTCCAGTCTTCCGGAATCCGTTCGGTTCGCCAAACTTCTTGTAGAATTTTGGTTATTTCCTTGATTGTACCTGGACCAGCGGATTTCAAAAGTTTAGCAGTGATTCCATCTTCACCAGAAGCTTTGTTATTTTTAAGCCGCTTGATTTGCCTAATTATTTCCTCTTCATTCGGTGGTAATGAATCTGGGTTTGTTTGTTTAGGCTTTAGTGTTGCTAATTTGTTTAAGGGCTCAGGACAGTTTAGTATTTGTTCAAAATATTTCGCAAGTTCTTTGCAATTATCTTGGTTATTTAGAGCCAATTGTCCGTTTTCCTTTTGAAAGCATAGGCTCTGCGGTTGATAGCCTGTTAATTTAGTTTTAAATGTTTTGTAAAAGTTTCGGGTGTTATTTTTTTGGAAATCTTTTTCTATTTCATTAAGTTGATTGTTTTCATATTTTCTTTTAGTTTGTCTAATTAGCTTCGATGTTTCTTTTCTTACTTCCAAAAAGATGTTATAGTTTATTGCTGTTTTTTGACTGTTCCAATCTTTGAATGCTTTACTTCGGGCTTAATACTGCTTGCTCGCAAACTTCATCCCACCACGGATGTTTTCTACATTTTTGTAAAGGGACCAACTCTAAGGCTGTTTTAATAATTTTTTGTTTTAATTCTTGCCAGTTCTGTGCAGGTTGTTTATCAAGCTCTTCTGTTAGGGCTGGTTTTATTTTCGTTGGGTCAAACTTTGGTATTAGCAGCCTCTTTTGAATAAGTTTTCCAGGTTTATATATATATATATATATATATATATATATATATATATATATATATATATATATATATATATATATATATATATAATATATATATATATATATATATATATATATATATATATATATATATATATATATATATATATATATATATATATATTAAAAAACTAATTATTGTAGTATAAATGTTTCAACACCCGTTCCAGCAAATATTTTAATATTTAAAATTCGAATAAAGCCAATCAACAACTTTACAATTTCCATTTTCATGTCTTCTGCAATTGCTTTTTATTTTACTAATCTCATCAGTTAGCCCACTTTACAATAAAAAAAAACATCGCCAAACCAAGGGAGATTTTTTTTTCTCTTTAATGGAAATTGACACTGCGGAGAGTATGTATTTTTTGTTTTGGTAAAATCCGAACGATGAAATATATCCGTAAATTGTTGTGTAAAAAAATATAAAGTGTAAATATGGTCTATATAGAGGCAAATTTTTTCTACAATATCGTGATGGAAAAAACTAAAGTGCATATTTTATATATATATTCTAAAATATATCATAAAATTCTGTCCCTTAAACCTCCTAAAATGTCCCTAAAGTTTTCAAGTATGGTTAAAGCCTCCGTGAAATTTGACTTTGGTAGGGATTCATAAACATTTATTCTAGAGTGTAGCAAAAGTATTTGTATTTTTTTCTTTATTTAAAAATAAATAATTATACTTCATTCATAAGAGATTTAATCCGATTTCAACTTTTTAGTCCGACAAATAAACATTCTTTCTTCAATATTAAAGTGATTTGACTGGCAAATATCCATTCAACGATTTTTAAACAAAACATTAAAATGAGTGAAGTAACTCGCATGATTAGGGCAATTCTAATACATTATCAGCTCATTCACGATCTCTCCATGGAGACGCTTTAAGAGAAGGCGTGGCTGCAGATTATGGAAATAATATTAGGAATATTTCAAAGTAATTAGTACTATCCCGCACTTCCGTTAACCGGCATTTACAAGACATAGGAACTTCGCAAATACTTCAAAATCGCAAATACTTCTGTATTATTAAATATCCTATCGTGAGAGCATCATTTTATTCATTTAATGAAAATATATTTAAATATTTAATTAGATGTCACATAACATTTGTGAGGGTGTGCATTTTTCACATTTTAATTTTGTGTAGTGTTCAAAATGGAATAAAACGCCACAAAAACATAAGAAAAAACTTTGCGCGTACAGGCCCGCACACGAGATAGAAGTGAAACTTCTCAAAAATAAAATTACATAATAACTCTTCACTAGGGTAGTCGTTAAAAATTAAATTTTTTCCGACGCCCCAAAAAAAAACCTTTTTGATAAAAAAATACGGGGGATTTTTTTTTAACAAAAATAACACGTGCCTCAAGACGATCTAAGTTAATTTTTTGATAAAATCGTAGTTTTTTGTAAGTATCTCTTAAAGTATATAGATTTGAGAAAAAGATATAGAAACAATTTTGTAGGAAATTAAGTTGAGATAGATATTCTCGATAATAAATTCATTAACTCCATATAGCCAACGTTTTAAGATCTACAAACGTCATTTTGTCTGAAATAAATACGTATACGTATTTGGTAAATTTATAATAAATTCTAGATATTTTCAGTATTGTTGATAATAATCCGTTTACGTTATCAGTAAACACCAACTATTTTTTATTGACTTTCATAAGAAATACCTCTGTCGGAAAGTTATCTAGGGTTAATTTACAGTGTTATCTATATTTTACTAATACTAATTGTGAATTCTACTTAAGTTACAATTTTTTTTATATTTCAGAAAAAATTACGTTTATAGGTCATAAAATGTTGGCTATATGGAGTTAATGAATTTATTATCAAGAATATCTCCATAAATATGGATTTTATGAAGAAAATAGAAAGGACCTTTTTTGCAGGGAATTTAATTTCCTACAAAATTGTTTTTATATATTTTTCTGAAATCCATGTACTTTAAGAGATACTTAGAAAAAATGACGATTTTATCAAAAAATGAACTTATATTGTCTTGAGGCACCTATTATTTTTGTTAAAAAAAATCATCCGTCTTTTTTTATCAAAAGGAAGGTTTTTTTGGGGCGTCGGAAAAAATTTAATTTTTAACGAGCACCCTAATCACAGGACACAAACGTAAATAATCACAAAACACAATGATAAATATTAATTACACAACACGTAGTACCTCAGTTGTTCATATATAGCGTCTGACGCGTGCATCCACAACGCGCGCATGCCATCTTATTCTATCTTATTCTATCGCTTTGTATCGTTGTATCGTATACTTCTCTCTTATGCTCCACTCCCGTGGCGTCGGAATGTATAGCTCTCTACGTTATATCTTTCTTCTCTCTGATGTAACCAAATGTGCCTAAACGTGACGCATCCTTGAAATTTCACTCTCAATTCTTATCCAATTATCGAATCACCGCCTACGAAGTTTCACTTCAAAAAAAGAGGGGATTATTACAGAAAAGTCGAAGAAAATAAGTTCACTTATAAATAGATATGCCACTTAATATTTACCAGATAGGAAAAAATACGTTTTTGTGACATATTGTTTGATGTCGCATAAACCGGATCATACCAAGATGGCTTCTATTATTTCGACATGTGACCGGTCGTTAAAACGCTAAGAAATCATTCTATTTTTGAGTAGTTGGTTGCTGAAGATGGAAAGTCGGATGGAAAGATGGAAAGTCCGCGACAAACTCCATATGATTTGAACAATCCAGGAAAGATTGTTATCTGAAGAGGCTACCGAATAAGCAAATAGCTCAGTTGACCAATATCGTTAACGCTATGTACAGACTTCAACACTTCCCGGCGTCGTGGAAGCACCCCCAAATAATAGTAATCCCCAAAAAAGGGAAAAATCCTCACGAACCAAGCAGCTACAGGCCAATAAGCTTGTTTAGCTCTCTCGGCAAGGTCGCTGAAAGAGCGATATTATACGCTCTGAACGACGTCCTTGCAAAGAAGAAGATTCTGCCGGACGAACAGTTTGGTTTCCGCGGGGGTCACGCCGCTGTTCATCAGTTGGCGAGACTGGCTGTAGAAATCAGACAGGGGTTCGACAGAAGGCGCCACAAGGGAGCTGTCTTTTTAGACCTCTCGCAAGCATTTGACAGAGTCTGGCATCTCGGACTTATAGTCAAGATGCTCAGATTAGGCGTACCAACCGACCTAGTCAAATTATTGGCATCATTTCTGACTGGACGCACTTTCCAAGTCTTTTCATCTTTATACTCTTTCAGATGTCGGATTTGGGTTGGTTTTCTAATTCTTTATTCGTCCCTTTTTTCAATTTTGTTTCTATTTAATCTTATTGTCCCTCTCTCCGCCCAAGTTTTAGCTCTTCCTTCTCCTTCATCTGATATGTCAGTTGTAACTATGTTGTCCTTGGTCTAATTCTTTTTCTTGTGTCTTTTTTATTTCAAGAACACTTTTTGCCAATTATTTTTTGGTTCTTATCCAGTTTATTTACCTAATTGTTTTATTCATAAAGTCTAGTTGATTTTATCGCATTGTTTACCAATTCAAATCCACATTTTCTTCATTCCTTATAGTATCAGGTTGTCGGGAAAGTCCGTGGGGACTTTTTAAGAGAAAGAGAAACATAAATAGTTTTTGAAGATATGTATTTAATGTATTATGTAATTACCACTATTTTTACAACTTTACATAATGTTAGGCCCATAATGCCTTTTTGCTCAAAGTTAGTATCTTTACTGGGAGGAAACGTCAACAGATTGTTTTTCACTCTTATTTTAATTGCACATTGCAATTTTTTTTTGCACATTATTGTGGTTAATCCATTTTTCATCAGCAGTTATCATCCGTTGGATTTTTAGCAAAGCTCACAAAAGTTTATGAGTAATTCACACATTACTTATCTGCTATCTTACGGACCGTGATGCATGGATCTTCAGCTAGGATGTCTTTGAATTCATCAACACCAGTGCTTGAAGGATCGGCAGACCGATGCTGGTCTTCCATGTTAAAATCTCGCACCGACCAAACCGCTTTTGCGCCGTGGTCTCCTCAACAAAACCTTCTTGCTTTAAAAGCACAAATCTTGTTTTTTTTTTGGACAGCGTTCTTACCCTTTTCAAAATAAACATGCATAAAGTGGCATAAAGTGGTAAATGCAAGTTATCGACCTACAACTTGAATAACTTTTACTAAAGCCAAATCAAAGCGAATCTGAATGAAAGTTTTGTAAATAACATAGGAATTGATAATGCGTAAAAAAACCTTCCTGATCCAACACATATTTTGGTTTATAAGCGTTAAAAGAGCAACTAATGAAAAATCCCTACGAACTTTCTAGACAACCCTATATCTCACAAAAGGCAGTTTTCGTGAAACCATTCATATACTTTCTTCTGCTGTTGCTTTATCCTTATACATTCCTACACTTAAAACTCCTCCGTTATAAAAATCAAGTTTTTTTTTCTGGATGGAATGAGTAAAATGTGTTTCTTTTTAATGGAAATCAAAACTGCTGGGGATATAATTTACTTTAGTAAAAATTGGAGAAAAAACTCTCTTTAACGTAGCTTGTTTAAAAGAAAATGGCTTATATAAAATCATGTTTCTTTTATGAAATACTCTTAATAACTCATGAGAAAATGAAAATGCTAATGCTTTTTGCCTAACTTACGGTAAAAATCTTTTATGGGCCCAGTCTAGAAATAACCCGCCTTATATTTTGCCAAATATAGTTTCAGCTTATTTATTTTATTAAATAAATAAATAAATATACACTTTATTTAGTACATGCAGCTAATGTTAACAAAACAAAATCAATATACAAAAAATAAAAGTAAGAAACATTCTAAGAAATCTTAACAAAAGAAAATACAATTAAAAGGCAATAATTAACACTGTTCAAATGATAAAACACTTTATTGCTTCAAATAATAATTTAACAGTCTATTGAATACATATACATCAGGAGCGCTCCCTATGTGGGCGGGCAAAGCATTAAAGAGACAAACCTCTTCCAAAACAATGTCTTCTGGAAACCAGTAGTTTTCACAATTGGTACATCATAATTGTTCTTAGAACGGACGTCGTAACAATGCATATTTACCCTTTGCACCAAAAAATTATTCAAATAATGGGGCAGTAGATTAAATTTTATTTAATGCAACTAAAAACCGGTCCAATGACCGCAACATTAGATCCATCGGTGTATACCTATTAAAGTTCAATAGTGCATACATAGCCTTGTTTTGCTGTATTTAGAGTCTACCAATACTCTCCCTATTACATGATAGCTGCACAGATATACAATAAGTAAAATGGGGCAAAGCTATAGTATTATATACAAGCCTCTTCGACCAGGTAATAAATGTGATAAAATACGACTAAAGAACCCTATTTTTTCCCAATTTTTCTATATAGATAACTGACATAATTACAAAATGTTAGCTGAGGATCCAATAGTACTCCTAAAAATTTAATTTAATTTACAATTTTAATATCACAATTGTTTATACTTGTTTTTAACCCTAACTCATTAAATCTTTTACCTTTTTGCTTTAGACTCTATCACCATGCACCTTGTTTTCTCCTTGGTTTATTTAGAATAAAAATATATCATTTCTTTACTTTTTGTTTCGATAGTAGGTTTGCCTTTCTAGTTTTCTTTTTTTTGCATATTCCTTCAGATGTTTGTTTTGATTCCATGGAAAACTGCTTTGCCGTCTCATCTATAATAGAACACAAATTTCTGTAATTTTCGACCATCTATAAATTAGATTATCCAGTACTACTTTCATAAGTATAAGACTTTACATATACAATTACCTTGTGCGCTATTTTCAAAAACGTCGACTCGTAAACGAGTCGAACTTTGTTCTTGCTTATTCGTACTTTCTTAAATATATTTTGCTGAGATTGTGTAACACATAGGACAGATAATTCTCATTGTTACTACTCTCGATTGTGTTGCTACTTCAAGATGATATTTCTTTACATGTAGATTCTTTGCAAACAGGGAGGAATATTCCATCTTAAAAATTTGGCATGTTAATTTGTGGTCCCTACGTGAATTAAATATTATAAATAAAGGTTATAAAAACTAATGCAAATAACAAAAAAAATTTATAGAATTTGCCACATTTGCAGGGAATTTTATAAACCACATTTTTGGTATTATGTTGTGTGTTGTTTGTTGTTTTTCTGGTAGTATGTCACTGTCATTAAATACTATTGTTGTCAGTGTAAGTATCGTTGACATACACAAAAAATATATTTACTGCCTATCTTTGCATTATATATAGAAATTAATAGAATTTATCTCTTAGATTCATTTTGAAAACGGGGGGAGAAGACCTCCCGAAACGTTATCATTAAAAGTTTGTATTTATTTTAAAACATTTATATATTTTTAAAATTTTGTTCGTTAGACAAATTTGTTACAGAAAAGAATCACTGAGAATTTGTCTCCGTTTGGTTTTTTGTTTTTTACCCAGTGATTCTTTATTTACACAAGAACAGATAGTTTTGATATTTTTTGAGTTTTAGATCGTGGCGAAAAACCCAAAATAAGAAAAAAATATATGAACACGTCACCATCATTCATATATTATTCCGAATTGTTCCCAGCTGATATGATATTGGTGTTCCTTTTATGCTTCCTCGTGGCTACAGATTGTAACCGAAATGCTGAAGCCGAACGTCAATATGTTCAAAGCCCCGTCTGACTGTTTGTTTCTTTCTTACTCGTGCGATGATTATTAGTTTATTTTCCGAATATTTTCCCCCTTATATGGTTTCCGGTTTGGGTCCCGTGCAATAAGTCCTCATGTCGAATGCTATAGATTTTTTGTATATAGAAAAATTGATTGTTGTTTTAAATACGTATCGCTAAAATATGAATGTTGAGTTCGATAGAACACTGAAACAAATCTGCAAATGTCTTACGGGGTATCCAGATCTTTTAATTTCTGAAGAGGATACAATTATATATGGGTGTAGTTGTTTTTCGGTGTACCACTGCTACAAATGACGGTGTACTTAGTCCAATAGCTAATCTAATTGTAGCATTAAGAAAATATAACTTTCAGAATGTGCGTAAGATTTTAAATTATCCAGCAATATAATATATCATAAATTTAAGTGAAGTATTATGTTAAAAAAATGTTAACAAAAGTATGCTAAAACTAAAAACTAAAAACATAAAAATGCAAATTTTTAATTTTTAATTTATATAGAAAAATTAATATAGAAATTTAATAATAAAAATTATATCAAAATTTAATATGGTAATTTTTTTAGGAAAATTTAAAACTGGCAAATAAAAGAGAAAAAACATTATGTAAAGCGATGTTTAGAAGAATGATGCCAAAAATGTATATTAATTTTCTGCCAATAAAAAAAAATAATAAAAAATCCAATAATGTTAGGGGAAGTTCCTCCCTTGGTATAATCTAACCTAGAAGATGGGCGTTTCTATATTGCTACATTTCTAATCTAGTTTGTTGCGGTGTGTTGGGAAGATGCTTTATTGTGTGCAGGAAACTCTTTCTCGATTTGTGACGGCAACGGGCAGGTTGATGTTCGGAGAGGGAATGGCTCGTAGACAGAGAATTTAGTTTTTTTTCTCGCTGCCAAGGCAGTATAGTTTATAATTTGGTTTAGTCTCGGACATCCCATGATGATAAGGCAGGATTAGTTGAGTGGTATATTTACTTTTTTGGCGTGGCTACATTTATACTATACCGGGCATGCGTACTCCGTGGCTGGATAACACAAGGCCAAAGCTTTAGTTCTTACTTTTCTGCATTGTGCACCCCACACCTGTCTTGAGACACACTTGCTGGCGCTTTGGATGGCGGGCGGATGAAGAAATAACAAAACACCAACGTGAAGGGCGGGTGAATTTCCTTTGTTTTTATAATATATATATATATATATATATATATATATATATATATATATATATATATATATATATATATATATATATATATATATAATCGATGAATTGCTTAACCAGGGAATAGACAAAGCCTATGTGAACCTACTGCGATCCATGTATGAGGAAGCTACAGCTACAGTGCCATTGGATGACATTGAGCTCAAAATCAACGTAGAACAGGGTATACAGAAGGGTGACTCAATATCGCCTGTTGTTTTCTCAGCCTGCCTTAAAGAGTTATTCTGTAATCTGGATTGGGAACTGGAGGGAATAAAAATTAATGGTGCATTCCTAAGCCATCTTAGATTTACAGATGATGTCATTCTCCTCTTACAAGACCCAGATGAGCTACAAAAACACATATAAGAACACTGCATATGGTGGGGGAACATTTGGTTTGAAAATAAACCTAAAAAGAGTCAGGTTATGTTCAACAAATTTGCTGTCAACAGAAGAATTTCTATTTTAGGAAGCGATTTAGAGCTTGTGGGCTACTACATATATCTTGGGCAAAGGATTTCAATTGAGGGTGATACTGCCCGAGAAGTGGAACGACGTGTTAAGTGTACTTGGCAGACATTTGGCAGGCTTAACATAGTGTTTAAGAACAAACTCCCACTTTGTCTGAAAAGAAAGCTTTTTAATCAGTGCGTGCTGCCTGTTTTGACATATGGGAGTGAAACATGGACACTCACATCACAATCAGTTCAAAAGCTTCGGGTAGCACAGAGGGGAATGGAAATGTGTATGCTTGGCATTAAGCGGGACAGAAAGACCTGCATATGGATCAGAGTACAAACGAGGGTATGTGACATCATTGGAAGGGTGGCAGGATTGAAATGGACGTGAGCAGGTCATATAGCGAGGCGATGCGACGAGAGATAGACCAAAGCAATCCTCAAATGGATACCGCTTGATCATAAACGCCCACAAAGGAGACGAGATCATATTTTTCTAGATTTCACTAGTTTAGGGTAATTAGTTTTCGTTGGATGTTGTTTGTAGCAGCCATTTTGTGCTTGGTGTTCATGCGGTGTTTTTTGATAAAAGCTCTATCTAGAGGGCTATCCAGGTATTTTGAAGTTATTCAGTGTCCCAGGGGCATGCCTTCCCAGGCTATACGTAATGTTCTCGTCACCTATCTGTTTCTCAGGTGAAAGAAGGCTTCGTTCTTCGAGGGGTTAGGCTTGAATTAATTCTTATTATAGTAGACAGCAGGTTGGGCTACTCAAGGGCAAGTCAAGGGTTTCTGATAATTTCTCTTCGATGGTCTCAAAATGATCTATATTTTTATGACATCATGGTTAATAGATGTAATATATTTAAGTAAAAAACGTATGGTTAACTACAACTTTATTATTTTCTCAATGTAAATATTAATTCTATGTTTACTTAGACTTATTGTACTACACAAAGGGAATAAATAGAGATTATTTACTTATTTACTTACTCACACTAATACGAACCTAAAAACGATTGTAATCTTACAAAATGTTCTACTAATGAATATATAATAATAATGGAAAGTAAATTTTCTTATTTATTATCGAAGGAAAATAAATTCTAAAAAAAATTAATATTAATTTAAATCTCAAAACCCATAATTATCGAATAGACGCTTTAAATTTTTTATCCAGATAAGAAATTCTATTCTAAAAGACTGGTTAAATTAATTCTTCAAATCCTTAAAAATATATTTCGTCAGTTTTTTAATGATTTATTTAAAATTCGACTGAAATAACTTTCGGCTCTTCACTTTAGCGCTTTCTTCGGTTGCTTTTTTCGTTATTGCTGCCATCAGTTAAAGCCCTCTTCGCAAATAACAACGTTGGACCAAAGAGGAAAATTTGTTTTTCTCTCGTGTAAATTGACACTGTCGAGAAGATAATTTGTTTGGTGAAAATTCGCCGGAAATCTTTTTAAAATTTTTTTGTTAAAAAAATGATATAGTTCATTTTAAGTCAAATTTATTTTTTTGATATAAACCTGACGAGTATCCATCCAAAAAAATACAAGACAAATTTTACTTTAATAGAAACTGTATTATACGAAGGGTGATTTTTTTTGACCTGTATCACCTTTATTTTAGAATTTTTTAAAATGTAATTTAAATTAATTTATCTTATTAAAAATATCATATAACTAAACTATATATATATATATATATATATATATATATATATATATATATATATATATATATATATATATATATATATATATATATATATATATATATATATATATATATATATATATATATATATATATATATATATATATATATATATATATATATATATATATATATATATATATTAATATAACTAAACCTAATATATTAATAACTAAATCGAGTTTAAAAATATTTTCATCATAATCATAAGAAATGATAATTTCAATTTTCAAATAAAATTTCATAATTCAAATTTATTAATACAGTACATTTAAAATGAAATTAACAAATTTGATCTTTTCGGAATTATTCAGACCTATCATGTATAGGTAAACGTTTATTTTAAAACTAATTAATTAGTAGAAAAAACATAGTAGAAATTTTTACGGTATTGGTTACCATAAGGCCAGTATAACGCAAGTTTTCTCCTTCGATCTCTTTGATGAAAAATTTTAAGATTTGTGCCGATAAACAATTTTTCGGTTGAAGTTGACTAATGATAGACTATGAATCCAAAACTCAAAATGTTTTCGTTGAATATAAGCTTTTTTTTATTTTAACAAAGATAATTCCAGTAATAACAATTTGAGATTCAAAGAAGTGTTTGTAATGTTTGATTACACTAGTTAGTATGTATTTTCATTCAATACATATAACCTGTTCCAGTTACCCAGTCAATAAACACTGTACAAATTTGAAATGCATAATTAATATGTTAGCGATAATTTTAATCTTTATTATAAATACCTTAAAAAATATAGGTATTGAGTTATTGTTTATTTACTGATTTAGTCTTCTTTATTGCTAACAATATTTATTGAAACCATTAAAGACGTAGATTGTCGACGTAGATTAACTCAACAACAGTGCATCGATCAATTTACTTCGACTTTTGGCGATCTAAAACCACTATATATCACTGGTTTAGTGAATTCAATCGAGGCTGTCGTTCGCTCACGAACGAATTTAAAGAAGGTCGTCCGAAATCGGTTGTTGTGCCAGAAATCATCGATACTGTACGCGAACTGATAAAGCAAAATCGTCATGTGACATACCTGAGATTGAGGCATCCCTGGGCATTAGTATGGCAGATTTTACATGAACATTTAGCCATGAAAAATATTTGTGCACGTTGGATTCCTCATAATTTCACAATCGCTCAATAAAAGGCTCGTGTCGATTGGTGCAAAGAAATGCTCAAAAATACAATCGTCGTGCGTCAAAAGCCGTGTATAACATCTGCACAGGTGATTAATCTTGAATCTATGCATATGAGCCCAAAAGTAGACAGCAGTCGACTATATGGGTCTTTTAAAATGAGCGAAACCCAAAAAAAGTTGTTCGCGCAAGAAGCACTTCGAAGCAACTGGTCACCTGTTTTTTTGGGGTAAATGGGCATATGGCTACAGTGCCACTAGAGAATCGTAGAACAATCAATTCCGAATGGTAAACAACCATTTGTTTGCCAGAAATCTTTGAAGAAATATCAAAAAAACAACCAACCGACGCAGGATCATTCTGCATCATAACAACACCAGCTCTCACACATCGAACAACTCAATATTTGAGCAGTCAAAACATCGAATTGATGGATCATCCACCGTACAGTCGTGATTTGGCACCCAATGATTTATTTTCGTTCCCCTCCGTAAAGAATATACTACGTGGTCAGCGATTTTCGACGCCAGAAGAAGTGGTTGATGCGTTGTTTGCATGCATGTTTTGGAGATATCCCAATCGGAATGGAAAAAGTGCTATGAAAATTGATTCAAACGTATGCAAAAATGCATCGATTATTGCTGAGAATGTTTTGAAAAACATTAATAATCGTAATTACAATATTTTGTATTTTATATATATATAAAGTAAAGTTTTGGGGTTAGAGGCAGATAAGCAAGTGAGTAGGCTATTTAGCGACAGGACCCACAGCTTAACGTGGATTTCGAACCACGGTCATCAGCTACCGAAAACTCCGGTCAGCATCCGCCTCGGGCTATCAACCCTTGGTTTTGTGCTTAACCGAAAGTATCTCGAGAAGCCTACCGACTGGCGAGTGACCAACGTAGAAAACCTCTCAGAAGGCATCCCGCCTTACCCAGCCTCGACTCGATCACATTAGCTGTGGTGTCTAAGGCGTCAGCTCTAATGTGATTAGAGCTGACATTGATCGCTCTAATGAGGTTTCCTCCGTTCAGTTTGGTGTTTAAAAGTTTTGTAAGTCTCTTTTGGTATAGAGTGGAAAATTGGTTATTATTATTATCACAAACATGATTCATCGATCATCTCAGCCTAGGCTGGTCGGGTTTACAATGCCAGAATGAGAAAGCAGTTCAGCTCCTCCCATTCAGCTTAGTACCTTACGAACAATGTGGCAAGTTTGTAAGAGAACTGCTCGTTGTCCTACTTTGGTAATCGATTTTGAAACACCAAGAATTTCCAGATTTTTGGAAAAGGTTTTGCTTACTAGGCCTTCGGCGGATATAACAAAAGGTAACACCTCCACTTTTTGGAGTTTCCATTGTTTTTTCAGATCGATTGCAAGATTTTCGTACTTCGTGACCTTTTCCATTTCAGTTTTTCTGATGTTATGAGAGCGTGGTATCGCAATGTCAATTATGAAAGCTCTCCTCTGCTTTTTGTTAATTAGAATAATATCCGGCCTATTATAGTCAACCGTCCGATCTGTTGTAATTGGTCTATCCCAGTAAAGAATTGTATCGGCTGACTCAAGTACGGGGGAAGGCGTGTACTTGTAATATGGTGGAGGCATCTTATCAAATAGCGAGTGCTTTAAAGCGATTTGCTGGTATATAATTTTCGCCAGCTGATTATGCCTGCCTAGGTAAGCATTAGGGGCAAGGACTGGACACCCTCCAACAAAGTGTTCAATTGTTTCTTCTACACCACCGCACTTCCTGCACTTGTCGACAACATCCATGTGTAGAATATGCCCCTTTGTGGATCAGACCTTGACGTGGTAAAGGGTTTTGAGTAGGGCAATGAAGCTTTGAGCTATGCCATCTGGAGTCTATGCTCCTGTGAGGGTCACCCCTGGCGGACAGGTCAAAACGGAGGCCTCAGACTAACATGATCCAAAATCTGCCAACCCGCATTGGACCAGCGTGGCAGATTACGGTCCATACCTTCAACATGGTATTTCAATATGTTGAAATATGACAGTACAACCTCAAACACGGCCCTCATTCCCCGGAGGCCAAGGGGCAACTACCTACGGCAGCGGGAAGACCTGCCCCAAGGCAGAGGGTTCTAAGAATCACCGGGTTAGGTCAGGCTGCCATTGGACTTTTGACATTGCAACGTTAAATATACGGACTATGAAAGCAGACAGAGGCCCGATTACAAGAACTGTTAATCGAACTTGACAACATACATTGGGATATTATTGGGCTCTGTGAAACACGAAGAAAGGGTGAAGAGTTAATCAAACTGGAACCAACTGGACACGTACTCTACACTCGAGGTACGGAAAATGGCCGATGTGGCGGAATTGGATTCCTCATCAATAGAAAGCTGAAGGACAGTGTGGTAAAATTTGAAAGTACATCCGACCGATTAGCCCAATGCGTCATTCAGCTGAATAAAAAGTTTAGGCCTCAAATCGTCCATTTTATGATGATGTGGCCCAGCTTTTATACAAGGAGAAATGTAGGTACAAAATCCTGATGGGTGATTTTAATGCCAGAATTGAAACAACAAGAACAGACGAAAATGCAACTGGCCCACATGGAACTGGTGAGCGAGACAATAGAGGTGACAGATTAGTTGATTTTGCTGAAGGACAAGAACTATATATTATGAATTCATTCTATAAGAAAAATATCAGCAGAAAATGGACATGGAAAAGTCCATCTGGGCTCACAAGCGAAATTGACTACATCATGACCAACGATAAAACAATATTTACCAATTGTACTGTCCTTAACAATTTTAATGTTGGAAGTGACCACCGAATGGTACGAGCAAGGGTTCGGATTGACTGTCGAAAAGAGCGCGAAAGAATGGTAAAATCAAAGAAGGGCAAGGTGGATTCTGGAAAACTGCTGGAGAGAGGAAGCGATTTTGAGATTGCTTTGTCAAACCGGTTTGCTGCGTTACAAGATCCAGAGGAGGTGGAAATATCAGCTCAATATGAAGAAATCGCCAAAAATGTACTTCAAACGGCTGCTTCAATAGCACCAGAAGAAAAATGTCTCAAACAAACAAAAATCTCCAGTGAGACCATTGATTTAATGAAGAAAGGGCGAGCAATGAGAAATGCAGGTAGTCCTTTGGGCAGGGTCGAGTACACTGAGCTCTGCAAAACTATAAGAAAACGTATCAGAGAGGACACGCGCCGATTCAATATGCAGCTAGTGCAAAAAACCCTGGAAGAAAACAAAGGAATTAACAAAGCTAAACAGAAGCTGAGAAACAAAAGAACGCAAATATATGCTATAAAGCGTGAGGATGGCACAGTGTGCAGGGCGTGTACCCAAATGTTAGAGATTGTCAGAAGGTTTTATTCCCAGTTATATGAAGATCAGAGCCAGTCAGGGACAGCAATACCCACGGAAGAACAATATATAATACCAGATATCCTAGTGGAGGAAGTAACAAATGCTATAGAATTGATGAAGAAAGGCAAGGCTCCAGGAAAGGATAGTGTAACTGTCGAAATGCTAAAAGCTGGTGGTCGGACGTTACATAATACACTGGCAAAATTATACTCAAAATGCCTCAAAGAACAAAAAGTACCTGACTTATGGAAAAATGCAGAAGTGATCCTTTTACATAAAAAAGGAGCACAGGAAGATTTAAAGAACTACCGTCCAATAAGCCTCCTATCAGTCATGACAAAGTTTTCACTAAGATAATTTCTAAAAGAATATTAAAAAAACTGAATGACGCACAACCAAGAGAACAAGCAGGATTTAGAAGTGGATTCAGTACAATGGATCACATCCAGGTTGTACAGCAGGTCATAGAAAGGCACAACGAATACACCATGCCACTGTGCTTGGCTTTTATCGACTACGAAAAAGCATTTGATTCCATCTCAAAGCATGCGATAATGGATGCACTGTTTAGCCAAGGTGTAGAGAGAGCCTATGTAAACCTATTAAAATCGATATATGGTGGAGCTACAGCCACAATTCACCTTGATGATCTTGAAGTGGGAATTAATATAGAACGAGGTGTATGGTAGGGTGACGCAATATCGCCTATTCTTTTCTCGGCTGGCCTTGAAGAAGTATTCCGTAAACTGGATTGGGAACAGGATGATGTAAAGATCAATGGTGCAAACTTAAACCATCTTAGATTTGCAGATGATGTTATTCTCATTTCACAAGACCCAGAGGAGCTGCAAAGACGCATACAAGAACTGCAAAGGGCTGGCGAACCATTTGGCTTGAAAATAAACCTGAAAAAGAGTCAGGTTATGTTCAATAACTTTGATCAGGACAGAAGAATTTCAGTTTTGGGAAGGGATTTAGAGATTGTAGACAGCTTTGTATATCTTGGGCAGAGGATTTCAATGGAGGGGAATACCGCCCGGGAGGTGGAACGTCGTGTTAAATATGGCTGGCAGGCATTTGGTAGGCTCAACATGGTGTTTAAGAGCAGACTCCCACTTTGCCTGAAAAGAAAAGTATTCGATCAGTGCGTTCTACCCGTTATGACATACGGAAGTGAAACCTGGACACTCACATCGCTATCAATTCAAAAACTTCGGGTGGCACAGAGGGGAATGGAAAGATGTATGCTTGGCATTACAAGACGAGACAGAAAGTCCTGCGCATGGATCAGGAAACAAACAAAAGTCTGTGACATCATTGGAAGAGTAAAACAATTGAAATGGAGATGGGCAGGCCATATAGCGAGGCGATGGGACGACAGATGGACCAAGGCAATCCTGGAGTGGATACCGCTTGATCGCAAACGTCCGCGAAGAAGACCGAAAGCACGATGGATTGATGACATCGTTAAGTATATTGGACCCGAGTGGCAGAGGAAAGCCCAGGACCGTGAACGTTGGAAGCATGCTGGAGAGGCCTTCATCCTGCAGTGGATCGATACGGGCTGATGATGATGATGATGATGATGATGATGATGATGATGATGATATTGATATATATATATATATATATATATATATATATATATATATATATATATATATATATATATATATATATATATATATATATATATATATATATATATATATATATATATATATTTGTTTTATTTATTATACCAGATTCATAAATAGCAAGCCTCGTATATATCCACAAACAGTGGGCACAACTTGGCAACCGTGCTCCCAAGAAAGCGAAGAAACTTCTATCAGTCGGAAAACTCATTACCACTGTTTTCTGGATTTTGAAAGGCATAATCTTCATTGATTTTTTGAACAATAGATAAATAATCACTGCAGAGCTCTATCTAGAGTGCCATCCAGGTATTTTGGAGTTGCGCAGTGTCCCAGGGGCATGCCTTCCCAGGCTATCCGTAATGTTCTCGTCACCTATTTGTTTCTCAGGTGAACGCAGGCTTCGTTCTTCGCGGGGTTAAGTTTCAATTAATTCTTATTATAGTAGACAGCAAGTTGGGCTACTCAAAGGAAAGTCAAGGGCTTCTGGTAATTTCTGTTCGATGGTCTCGAAATGATATGAGGGTTATACTGTATTATTGATTACATTTCACGAATAGTTGATAAATTAAACACTTTCCTTCGACGAAGAAAAAAGTACTATTTCACCACGACAATGTCCCTGCTCTTTTGTCTGTGCATCCTGCGAAATTGGTCAATTTACATTACGGGTTGATACCGCATCCAATATATTCTTCGGACTTGACCTATTCTGACGTTTTTCTTTCTAAATATTAAGAAACAGGTTGATGGAAAGAAATTTACATCGCATCAAATAGAGAGTTCATCGCCGATATTTCGCGACAAATTATACTTTCGGAAACACATAAAAGTTGGAAAATTGTTGCGCGAAGTGTATCGAGCTGAAAAGAGACTGCATCAAAACTTTTCGCAATATGCTGTGTTAGTTTTATTACTTTTCGATATTCGTATTTTTCATAATTTATACAACCATATTAGTTAATAAAATGGTTTAGATTTTGTGATTATTTTCATTATTATGTACTTTTGGACTTAAGGGCCGTTGTGAATTGTTAATTTTTTTAACTTTTCTCCAGTGCGGTGAAGTAGAAAACTTGTAAGTCTGGCTTAAATTGTTAGCGCTACTAGCTCTATAAAATCGACATGTCAAGTAAATGTTATTAATTACATTTATTTAACTACTGTTAAGGATAACAAGGGTTGGTAATCCACGGGGGCTGGTAGGTGTGGTTAATCGATAGATAATGACCTTAGTTCGGACCTATCATTAAGCTGTTATGCTCTATTGCCAAGTAGCCCTCTGATATTCATGAACCTATAAATTTGTCTTCCTTTTTACTTCCAAATTCTTTTACAAATATGTAACATATTTCTGTATCGTAATTGTCAGACTCTAAATTTTACTAATAACTAAACTTAATAATAAATTAAATGTACGAACATGACATTCTCCATGACAAACATTAAAGTACTGATAGAGAGTACTTTCTCAAAACAATTCATAGTAGAAAAAGGGCTAAAACAAGGTGATGTACAATATGCTGTTGGAAAGAATAATAAGTGCAAGTAAAATAGAATCTACTAGAGTAATATTACATTATAAAGTGAACGAATTGCATATGTAGATGACCTCGCACGTTTTTAAGATGAACGAAAGAACCAGAAAAAAACATTAAATAAAGCGGAGATATACGGGTTATGCGGATACGGATACGGATTTATCAACGAACCCAAATGGAAATACACATAAAAAAAAACATCTGTATGAAATTTCCGACTGAACCAATAGAAGAAATATTTTGACAGTTACAATAACAAACAAACGAAAAAGGGAAATAGAAATAAATAAAATCATTTTGAAAGGGATATAGAGTGGCGAGGTCTTTAATGAAAATGTTGAGGGCAAAAAATCTTCCAGGAAACGTGAAAATCCGTATATATGAAATAATTATTCGAACAACCATGTATATGACAGCGAAATATGGACAATTATGAAATAAGAGGAATACAAGTTCGATATCTTGGAAAAACGATTTAGAGAAAAGCTTTTGGTTGTATCAGAACAGCGGAAGGTGTTTGGCGAAGATGAACAAACAAGGAGGTAATGAGCAATTACAATAGGCTTTAAATTACACAGAAAATTGTTAGACAGAACCGGACTAGGTAAAGGTCTAAGCCAAGTAGGGTAAAATTGAAATTGAAATAGAAATGGACACGGACGACGAATATATTACTGATGATCAATTCGTTTATTAGAACCTTTAGTGTGAAACTCTAAACTTGAAGAGATTTACCACTAAACACCAAACCATTTTTTTTTAACTTCTCGATGTACGTTTATAGTAATCTGGCTCTCACTTGGGCTTCTATTATATTTAATGTAACTTCCTTATTTTATTCAATATTGGGTTCCGTAGCGTTCTGCCTTTCCGCTCCTTCTTCCAGTTCCCTCTCGATATATCTGTCTATTCTATCCTCTTCCTCTCATTCAGTGCTTCCAAGCTAGTTCAATATTCGTTCAAAATAACCTCCCCAACTTTCTACATTTTCCTTTTCGTTTCTAAGTAGTTTACGGTTGTCGTTCTTGTAGTATATGTTTCTTGGTTGATGTCCTTTCTTTTCGTTCCCAATATTTTGGTCAAAATTCCTTATTTGCTTTTGATTATAGTTGCTTTCAATTTTCTCCATGTCCCTTTCCAAAACTTTTCTTTGTTTCCTCGAGTATATTTGTTTGCCCTTCTTGTTCTTTTTTTTAATTCAATTTTACTCTTTTCCGTTTTTTTTTCTCCAGGAACTTTAACTTCGCTTTACGCCTCCTTTCCACTGCTACCTCACATTCGGAGTCACATCAGCTATTCCTGTTTGTTCTTGTATCCATATTTAATATTTTCTGAGCCACTGTTGTTATTGTTTTCTCTGGGTCATCTTATCGTTCAACAATTGATTCATGAGTCATTCTTCTTATTGTACTCTGCATCCTCTCCTCGTAGTTACTTCTCATTTCCACGCTTTCTAAATGCTTTTTTCCACGCTTTCTCTTTTATTGGTATTTTCCCATTTAATTTTCACTCCTATCAATAAATGATTCGTACTCAGATCTGCTCCTCTATAACTCCTAATCTGGTCTATGATCTTTGTATGTTTTTTCTCAATCAGCACGTGGTCTATTTGGTTTATTGTCCTGCCATCGGGTGAAATCCAAGTCCTTTTGTATATTTCTTTGTTTGTAAAACATGCGCTCTTAATTACCATGGCGTCCTCCGTTGCAAACTCTCTCGTCTCTTTCGTTAAACCTCTCTTCGTCGTTCACCTGATGTCACTTGTCCGATTTGTTTCGACCCTCTTTCAGCAATAACTTTGGGAGGATTAGTTACAGTGCTGCAGCCTGTTTCGTAATCATCAGTAAAGTTTCATAAAAATCAGTAAGTTTTTCAAAAAACGTGCTTAGGTTCGTTTTGTTAAAATTAGTTGCTCTGGAAAGTGAAGTACTTTCAGGTTTTCTAACTGCTAATTCTTTGTATCGGCTCATAAAGCCTTTCAACCAATCTTCGCTTGCACTTTGAATGTCCTTCCATTTATTTGGACAAACACAATTCGCTTCCGTATAATCAAATACAAGTTTTTTGGTTTGTTGTCTTGTAAGCCATTTTAGATGCAGTTTTCAAATAGTCTGCTAGTAAATCCTCTTGTTCCATAGTAAAAATACGCTTATTGCCTATTTTAGGAAAATTTTTGTTGGACGATTTGCCAGAAGAGTTTACCTTCCTGACAATCTTAACTAAGTAAGCTCTAGAAATATCAAAGAAAAGGTCGGTTTTATTTATACTGTCTTTTCTCGGTCACTTCACTAACAGCTTCTTCTATTATAGATACTGCGGGTCTTTTATGCTTCTTTGGTTTTGCTGTTTCAAATGCCATTGTTATCCAAAGTAAAAAACGGCCTATTTTAATGAAATATCAAATAATAATAGTAAATTATTGATTAATTTGTCCGTTATTTTGTGATAGTTCATTTTTTAAAAAGGAATAAAACAATTTTTTACTTTGTTATCTATCACTTTTATTTTTGGTTTAAAATTTGTGCGACTATAGTTTCGTAAAACGATTTTACATTCTCAAACATTACTTTCAAACTACTTTTTTTAGAGCTGTGAAACCTTAATTTTAAAGTAGTGTTTGAGAATGTAAAATCGTTTTACGAAACTATAGTCACACAAATTTTGTTTAAAAATAAGAGTGATAGATAACAAAATAAAAAATTGTTTTATTCCTTTTTAATAATAGTAAAATTTAAAAATTCAATGACTAAACAAAAAATGTCAGGCCCTATGTTCCTAACTTGAGAGACGGTTTTTTTCCATGAAATGAAATTATGTGGAGTAACTGAGAACCTCTTTCGTTTAAAATCGGTTGAGAAAAATAATTGAATTGTTAATGTACTTAATAAATATGGGTCATTAAACATAATGAAAATTAGGCCTTGAAAAAGCCGGCCATAAAAGAGCCAGCTTTTTCATCACACCGTAACACAGCTCTTTCAAAACGTTTTCTCCCAAGAAACATAACCTCAAAAATTAGTACAGAAGAAAATAATATTGTTGCTCTTCACTTCCGTCTCGTTTCTCATGGTGTGCGCATCGTGTGAAGCGAGACGAGAGTCAGTCTCGATATGATATCCACGTGCATCTTTCAATATCGTAACATTTTTGTTTTGTTCGGACGGGTTTTATAGAGAGAAAGTAGTGACGAAAGTCAGTGAAGTAGTATTTCAGTAGCCCATCTACAATAATTATATAGTCGGTGGCCTAAGAGCCAGACAACCTTTGAGCTGCTAACAAATTGAGCTGGCAATTGCCTTGCAACAAAGCCAAAAGGTCCACGTCAGGTGACCTCAAGCAAGCAAGCAAGCAATTGTTGCTCTTCAATAGAACAACAACAACATTGTTACAATATGTTCCAAATCTTTAGGTGACAAACCCATTCAAATTGTGAAAAGATATTTACAATGCGATAAAAAGATTGTTCAAATTGAACAAACGTATGCCGTGAAAAAATATAATGCTAATATGGGCGGCGTTGATCGTTATGATGATAACATAAGCCTTTATTGTAATTTCATTAGAAGGAAAAAATTGTATTTTTTCGCTAATTACTTAGTGCCTTGATATGGTTGCCGTACACAACGCTTGGCAAATATATAAAAGCAAGGTGCCATGGACCATTTATATTTTAAGGGTGCAGTTAAGCCACTTCTAAAGGGAGGCCCAGTCAACATGAAAATATGGAGATTCGTTTCGATAGAATTGACCATTGTGTTATTCCGCAGGACAAACAAACAAAATGTCGCTATTGTAGCTCAAAGACTACGAAATTATGATGTTGGTGTTCATGTTAAATGCTTTGTTGCATACTACACATAATCATTTCATGTAAAATTATTATTATTCATATAAGTACAGTGTGTTATGTTTCTAACCTCCAATATGTAGGCCTGGCCCTTCCAGGTCCCATAGGCCTCTGGTGCATGTAGGTTAAGACCGACCCCACCTTTCTATTCCTCCTTCCAAAATTTGCTCAGCGCAACCAAACATTGATAACTCTTTGGACCACCCTGTAATTCGAACAAAACAAATACATTTTCCTTTTTCATTTTAATGTATTGTGCTGTTCGAAGAAAAACCAATGACGTGCCAATCGAAAAAAAGTATTTCTTTTTAATGGAAATTGACACTGCGGAAAACATAATTTGTTTTGCGAAAATAAGAAAATTTGTTTATGTTTAATAGAAACTGATATTACAAAGAGTATTTTCCTTAAAAATTTGGTAGAAATATATCACCTAAGTGGTTTTTTTTTATATAATGTTTCGAAGCCAAACACTGGATTTATAACGTGAGCCCTAAACCACGGTCATCAGGTAATTAATTTACCTCAGTCTGCACTTTTTAACATCTAGCAACCCTTAACATTTAATCACTGGAAGATTATATTGCATAGCATGTGATGAACGTAGAAAACCGTTCAAGGAACATCCAGTCTTGCTCGGTTCACTATGTGAAAGAGGGACGATTCAATATCGGTTTTTACACAACTCTGATCTGCTTCGAAGTCAGAGGATATTACAATATTACTTTAAATACATAAAATGACAGAGAATAAGAAAAGCAAACAACTGAAATACAAGAAAAGAAATACAATCTGCGGCCTAATTTACACAAGGACTGGTGTGCCCAGCAGGAAGAAAATAGGACACTGCACTCGATTAAACTTATTACATTAAACAAATAATATAAAGACTAAAATTTAAAAGTAAATAAAGTGTGATTAACAAACAACTATGGCTATTATGCCATGCTGTACTAACGGCGAACTAAAAATCGACCAACCTACGAGGGTTGATATTTATGAATCTGGAATTGGCAACAATGATGTAGTTAGGCAGCATGTGACATATACATCGTAAAGTTGAACATTGTAGACTGTATACGTACTCAGAACATGTTGTCATACGGACGGTATTTGAGTTGTCTCGTGACGTAAAAATTTCATTTCAATAAAACAGTTGAATTGACTCGTAAGAATTTTCGCGCGATGATTAACTACGACATTGGAAGTGGATTATCTCAACAACAGTCCATGGAGCGACTTCCTTCGACTTTTGGCAATTAAGTACCTTCTAAAATCACTGTATATCACTAGTTTAGTGAATTCAATCATGGACATCGTTCGCTCACGGATGAATTTAAAGAAGGTCGTCCAAAATCGGTTGTTGTGACAGAAAACATCGATACTGTGCGCGAACTGTTATATAACAAGTATTACATGCACATTTAGCCATAAAAATGATTGGTTCCCGCTGGATTCCGCATACTTTGGTAATCGCTCAAAAAAAGGCTCATGTTGACTGGTGCAAAAAATACTCAAAAAATACAACCATCAAATGCATCAAAAGCCGTGTATAACATCTCATAGGTAACAAATCTTAGATCTATGCTGATGAGCGTTAAAATGAACAGCAGTCGCCTGTATGAGTCTTGTCAAAATGAGACAAACCCAACAATAGTTGTTCGTGCAAGTAGCACTTCAAAGCAAATGGTCTGATTATTTCTTTGGATAAATGAGCATGTGGGTACAGTGCCACTAGTGAATCGCAAAATGTTCAATTCTGAATGGTGCACAACCATTTTTTTGCCAGAAATCTTTGAAGAAATAAGAAACAACAACCCGCGACGCAGGCTCATGCTTCACCTTGACAACGTGAGCTCTCACACATCGGACCGAACAACTCAATATTTGAACGATCAAAACATCGACTTGATAGATTATCCGCCGTAGAGTCCTGATTTGGCACCCAATGATTTCTTTTTTTTTCACGTTCGTATAAAATAAACTACGTGGTAACCTATTTTCGAGGCCAAAAGAAGCAGTTGATTCGTTCAAAATGCATGTTTAGAAGATACCTCAATCGGAATGGAAAAGTGCTATGAAAATTGGTTCAAACGTATGCCAAAGTGTATCGATCATTGCAGAGGCTATTTTGAGAAACGATAAAACCATTTTCAATGATAAATATTTGTTTTTATTTATTATTCCAGATACATATTAACAACCCTCGTATATACTGTATATAAAACGAACGTTCTAGAGATTTAATTTAAATATTGGTCATGCAAATGGAACCGAAACACCGCCAATTCAAAATCCCCAACACTGTACTACAACAATTATTGGAATTTAATTATCTAAGAACACATACTTGATATACCTACATAAAGAAGTTCGAAGTGAAATACTTAAGAGAGCATGAATGCCTGTGTATATAAGGGATGTAAGTTAGAGAAATAAACACTTAAGAATAAACAGCAAAAAAGCTCTTATTTATAATATTGTATCGATGGCAAGACCAGTATATTTTAGGTCAAGCATTTTTTATGCAAATATATTTATAGAATAATGTCAACATTAATATATGAAAAATAATTGGCATGCTGTTGTTAATATTGGCTGTAAGAGATAGGAAGGTTACAGAAACTCAATAGATAAGAGCGTAACACCGCACAAGGAATGATTCCTCAAACACGCCCGTAAACAAACTACCGGATATCTTTTGGGAGGTCTTACAAATTGACCACTCGTTCGTACGTATATATCACGGCTTAATAGATATCTAAATGACTGAAAATAACAAATTTAATTTGGGGCTATTCAGGGGTGATAAGCATAATGGGTAACCATGGTCAGCGCATTAAGCATTAAGCATTAAAATAGAATTGGATACTGACTCGCCTCTAGTCTTAAATTCTTTAAATTATCATCTTTAGAAAATATTATCAAACCTTTATATATTTTGTTAAGGGTCGCAATATCAAGTCGACGTTCCTTTTTATATATAGAGTGTTTTTTAGTGCGTCCGAACTTTAAATTCAAGTAAAACAACAACCAAATTAGATTCCTTATTTTATGTGAAATAACATTCAATGGCATTAATATTTGATAGAATTTCGGACAAATGCTCGCCGTTACTACTACAGACAAAGCGCATTCTGTCAATCCAATTTCCGACGACTTTTTCAAGCAATTTGAGTGAACTAATGTTGAGTTCCAATGCGTCAATTGTTGTTGGCTTATTGGCATAGACCAAAGAGATATATATAACTCCAAAGATAATAATCTAACGGTGTTAAATCATATGAATTTGTTGAATAATTAACACATTGGTCCCACGAAATAATTTTCCCACCAAATTATTCCCTTAATAAATCGATTTTTGCGTGGGCTGAATGACATGTGGAGTCATTCTATTGGAACTACATCTCCACCCATCAAAACCATTTCAATTTGAAATTAAACAATCATTGATCATTGTTTTGTAACAATTCCTATTTATGGTAAAGTACTTTTTAGTTTGACATTTAAAAAAATACGGCCGAAAAATGCCACCGTTACCCAATCCGCAAAAAACGGTGTTTTTTTTTGAATAAAATGGAAATTGTTGGATTATTTTCACTCCAAATGCGATAATTTTGTTTATTAGAGCCAAAAATGAACTTTGTTGTTGAACAAACTTTTGTGGTTAAACTCTGGGTCATGTTACAAATGATTTTAAACCCATACATCGAACGTGCGATGCAGACGATGGCCTTGCGGCTTGAGTTCTTAGACAAGCTGGATCTTATAAGGTTCTAGACCAAGATCTTCTACTTAGATCAAAATTTTCTACTTAGTGGAATAACCAAGCCCAGCATCCTATGAACGGGGACGAATTTATAAATTAAGATCTCCATCAACAGCAACTTTGCAACATCGGCTATGTTTTCTTCGGAACGCTCAGTTTTTGTCTTGGTTTTGTTTTAGTATCGAGCGGAACACTGATTTTGATAATAAACATCATCAATTTGCAAGCATTGCTCTGACATTAAACGTTACATGATGAAACTACTATAATATAACGAATAATTTTAACACAAAAAATATTTTTAACTCTTTATAACTTTATTACCACATGAAAAATAAAATTACTAATTTTATACCCTTTTTCAAATTCCATTATGCCTGATTTAACACTTCTTTTTTTTTGGTTTTGTTTTAAAATATTACCTTTTCAGTCAATTAGATTTAATTAATGGAATTGAAAATATCCGCAAATTTTAAATGTTAATTGAAACAGCTTTTATTTTATTATATGTTAATTCATCACAAAAAAAAACTTTTTAAAGTTAATGTTTGAATGAATAATTTTTAATTAAAAACACCAAAAATATTTTACTTGTAGCTTAAATAATGTGCGTTTGTTTCATATTAGGTCTCTCTTGCAGAAATGACTCTGGGGGAAGAAAAATGATGTTGTATTTCAGCGAAAATTGACATTTTTGATGGCATTTTCATTAGCAAGTCTCCTCTAATGGTGTGTTTTAAAAAGGATGTAAGTTTAGCAAAACGAAATTTTAAATCAACCTACTCTACATTAATCTCTAGTTAATAGACCCAAGATTCATTTTACGTTTTTCCTCTATTTATATATATATATATATATATATATATATATATATATATATATATATATATATATATATATATATATATATCGTACTCGTTCTATAAGAAAAAAATTAACAGAAAATGGACATGGAAAAGTCCATCTGGCCTCACAAGTGAAATTGACTATATCATGTCAAATGATAAAACAATATTTTGTAATAATACTGTCCTTAACCGTTTTAATGTTGGAAGTGACCATAGAATAGTACCAGCAAAGGTTAAGATAAAAAGTCGAAGAGAACGTACACGAATGGTAAGATCGAAGAATGGCAAAGTGAATTCTGAGAAGCTGCTGCAGAGGGGCAACGATTTTGAGATTGCTTTGTCGAACCGCTTTGCTGTGTCGTAAGACCCAGAAGAGATGGAAATAAAAGGTGAGTATGAAAAAGTCATCAAAAATGTGGTTGAAATGGCTGCTGCAATAGCACCAGCAGAAAAAAGTTTCAAACAGTCAAAATTCTCCAATGATACCATCGATTCAATGAAGAAATGGAGGACAATGAAGAATGCAGACTGTCCCTTTGACAGGGTCGAGTACGTTGAGCTTTGCAAAACTATAAGAAAACGCATTCGAGAATAAACGCGTCGGTTCAACATGCAGCTAGTGCAAAAAACACTACAGGAAAACAAAGGAATAAACAAAGCCAAACATAAGCTGATAAATAAAACATAAGCAACATATAAAAGAACACAAATGTTTGCCTTAATGCGTGATGATGGCACAGTGTGTAGGGAGCGTACGGAAATGTTTGAGGTTTTCAGAAGATTCTATTCAAAGTTATATGAAAATCAGAACCAGTTAAAGACAGCAATTCCCACGGAAGAGCAAATGCCAAATATGTTGGAAGAAGTGATCAATGCCATAGAAGCGATGAAGAATGGAAAGACTCCAGGAAAAGACAATGTAACGGTTGAAATGTTGAAGGCTGGTAATCAAACTCTACATATAATACTGGTAAAATTGTACTCAAAATGCCTCAAATTTTAAAAAATTTGATTCAATATCAACGCAGGCCTTAATGGATGCATTGCTTAACCAACGGATAGACAGGGCCTATGTGAATCTACTGAGATCCATGTATGAGGAAGCTACAGCTACAGTTCACATGGATGACTTTGAAGTTAAAATCAACGTAGAACGTGGTGTACGGCGGAGTGACTCAATATCGCCTGTTCTTTTCTCAGCCTGCCTTGAAGAAGTATTTCGTAATCTGGATTGGGAACAGCAGGGAATAAAAATCAATGGTGCATATCTAATCCATCTTAGATTCGCAGATGATATCGTTCTCCTTTCGTTCGCGGATGATATCGTTCCTCCATTTGGTTTAAAAATAAACCTAAAAAAGAGTCAGGTTATGTTTAACAAATTTGCTGTCAACAGAAATTTTTTTATTTTACGAAGTGATTTAGACATTATGGACCACTACATATATCTTGGGCAAATGATTTCAATGGAGAGTGATACCGCCCGGGAGGTGGAACGGCGGATTAAGTGTGGCTGGCAGGCATTTTGTCTGAAGAAAAAGGTTTTTAATCAGTGCGTGCTGCCTGTTTTTACATATGGAAGTGAAACATGGACACTCACATTACAATCAGTTCAAAAGCTTCGGATTGCACAGAGAGGAATGGAAAGGTGTATGCTTGGCATTACAAAGCGGGACAGAAATACCTGCATATGGATTAGAGAACAATTGAAGGTATGTGACATCATTGGAAAGGCGAAAGAATTGAAATGGAAGTGGGCAGGTCATATAGCGAGACGATGCGACGACAGATGGACCAAAGTAATTCTGGAATTGATACCGCTTGATCATAAACGCCCGCGAAGAAGGCCGAAAACACGATGGACGGATGACATCATCAAGTATATTGGACCCGAATGGCAGAGGAAAGCTCAGGACTTCATGATGATGATATATATATATATATATATATATATATATATATATATATATATATATATATATATATATATATATATATATACCACGTTTTAGATTTGAACAATCTCGACGTTGCGATTTCCACTTTGAAGCCATTATCAAGAACATTGTTGATTTGCCCCGAGGCCTCAATCTGCCTCCACCACAGGGTTCACAACTAGAAAAGGCAACATTACCGACCTCCGTTCCGAACACACACACACAGTACAGTACACTTTTTCCAACATTTTCTATACACAGTACTATATCTGATGAAAAATTACGCGCTTGATTGTTGAGATGTTTCTTCAGTAATGACGTAGATCTTTACCAGATGCAGGTCTTATTATTAGAAACTCATATTTCATAGAAATAATCTCTACAACAATATCATCAGATCATGGCTCTTACTTGTTCTCTCTACCATCGTCTCTATTGTTTCTGTACCACGATTAAAGTCCTTGGATCACTTGTAATCATATATTTCCCATAGCTTCATCGTTATCATAACTTTTTGACATTTTTAAGGCATCAGGTCAAGGTATAAGAAACAGTTTAAGAAACATCAGGTTTTAAAAACATCTAAGACAAAACCTTACTTAATAAATTTATTTATTTAAAAAAAATGGATTTTTTTAACAATTACAAAAGTCACTTCAATTTCTACAACTCAATTCGATTGAAATTAATATAGTATCAACTGTAGGCTATATAAAGACAACACTATAATTTTTTAAACGTATTTGCTTTTTAATATTAAAAAATTGATATTCTAAACATTAAAAATAAAATTATTAAATTTTTAAAAATTACGCTTTTTTTAGTGACTAGTGTTCTAGAAATCAAAAGTCCGTTTAAAGCTGAGCGAAAAGCATCCCTCAAAATTCTCCAAATCTAATAAGACTCCCGCAAACTTGGCTTTTGTTTGCTTGAGAAAGTTTTCCTTTTGTTGTTTGGATGATGTATTATGGGGCAATTCTCGGCTTAAATGTTTTTGTAAAGTTAAATTGATATTCCGAGAATGTTTTATAAATACTTTTATAACGTTACATATTTAAAAGTCAGTCCATATTTACGGTATAAATTTATTGTCCAGGAAATACTATTGTTTCGTTCAGGATTTGTGGATAAAAAATTTTACTAAATTTGAATCTCGTTAATTCTGTAATAACAGGTTTATAATTGTCTATAATTTCACTGAATTATTGTAATAGTAAGTATGGTAACCACAAACGCGATATATATATATATATATATATATATATATATATATATATATATATATATATATATATATATATATATATATATATAATTCAGCCATTATCGATCCACTCTAGTATGAAGGCCTCCCAGCATGCATCCCACTCGCGCAGTCCTGAGCTTTTCTCTGTCATTCGGGTCCAATACTTGATGATGTCGTCGATCCATCGTGTTTTAGGTCTTCTTCGTGGACTCTTATGATCAAGCGGTATCCATCCCAGGATTGCTTTGGTCCATCTGTCGTCACATTGTCTTGCTATATGGCCTGCCTACCTCCATTTCAATTCCTTCACCTTTGCAATGATGTCACATACTTTCGTCTGTTCTCTGATCCATGTGCAGTTCTTTCTGTCCCGCTTTCTAATGCCAAGCGTACACCTTTTTATTCCCCTCTGTGTTACTCGAGGTCTTTGAATTGATTCAGATGTGAGTGTCCAGATCAAAAACTTTTCTCTTCAGACAAAGTGGGAGTTTCTTTTTAAACACCATGTTAAGCCTGCCAAATACCCTTTAGCCACACTTAATGCGCCGTTCCACTTTCCGAGCGGTATCACCGTCCATTGAAATCCTTTATCCAAGATAGATGTAGTGGTCCACCACCTCTAAGTCGCTTCCTAAAATAGATTTCCTTCTATTTTCAGTAAATTTGTTGAACATGACCTGACTATTTTTCAGGTTTATTTTCAAGCCAAATAGTTCTCCCCCCTTCTGCAGCTTTTGTATGTGTTTTTGTAGTTCATCTAAGTTTTATGACAAGAGAACGATATCATCTGCAAATCTAAAGTGGCTTAAGTATACACCATTTATTTTTATTCCATCCTGTTCCCAATCCAGATTACAGAATACTTCTTCAAGGCAGGCTGAGAAAAGAACAGGGGATATTGGGTCACCCTGCCGTACACCCTTTTCTATATTGATTTTAACTTCAAGATCATCCATGTGAACTGTCGCTGTAACTTCATAATACATGGATATCAGTATGTCTACATAGGATATGTCTATCCCTTCGTTAAACAATGCATTTATTATGGCTTGCTTTGATATTGAGTCAAATGTTTTTTCATAGTCAACAAAAGCTTGGCACAGTGGCATGGTGTATTCATGGTCAGTTAGATAACCTGGATATGATCCATTGTACTGAATCCACTTCCGAATCCTGCCTGTTCTCTTGGTTGTACGTCATTCATTGTTCTCAGTTTTCTTTTAGATATTATTTTGGTGAAAACCTTGTACAATACTGACAGGAGGCTTATTGGGCGGTAGTTTTTCAAATCCTTCTGTGTTCCTTTTTTTATGAAGAAGAATCACTTGAGCACTTTTCCATAGGTTGGGTATTTTCTGTTCCCTGAGGCATTTTGAGTACAATTTTGCCAGTATTTTATGTAAAGTTCGACTACCGGCTTTTAACATCTCAACTGTTACACTATCCTTTCCTGGGGGCTTTCCATTCTTCATCGCTTATATAGCATTTGTCACTTTAGCCAACAGGATATTTGGCATTTGTTCTTCCATGGTTTTGCTCTCTTTAACTGGTTCTGATTTTCATATAGCTTGGAATAAACTCTTTTGATAATCTGTAACATTTCCTGTACGTTCCCTGCAAACTGTGCCATCCTCAGGCATTAATGATACATTTGTGTCTTTTTATTTCTCAGCTTGTGTTTTGCTTTCTTTATTCCTTTTTGTCCCTTGTTTTTCTTTATTGTTTCTTGCACTAGCTGCATGTTGAACCGACGTGTTTCTCCTCGAATACTTTTTCTTATAGTTTTGTAAAGTTCAACGACTCTGCCAAAAAGACTCACTGCATTCCTCATTGTAGGCCGTTTTTTCATTAAATTAATTGTCTCATTGGAGATTTTTGACTGTTTGAAACTTTTTTCTACTGGTGCTATTGCAGCAGCCGTTCCAAGCACATTGTCGATTCTTTTTTCTTACTACTCTGTTATTTCCATCTCCTCTGGGTCTTGCAATACATCAAAGGGGTTCAACAAAACAATCTCAAAATCGCTGTCCCTTTAAAGCAGCTTCCCAGAATCTACTTTGCTTTTCTTCGATCTTACCATTCTTGTACGTTCGTGTCAACAGTATCTATCTATCCTTTCTTCCTGTTTCACAGAACCCTATGATGTCCCAATGTATGTTGTCGGGCTCGATCAACAGTTCTTGCAGTCGTTCATCCGTTTTCGTTGTCCGAATATTAAATGTTGCAACATCCAAAGTCCACTAGCAGCCTGATCTAACCCGGTGATTCTTAGTACCCTCTGCCTTGGGACAGGTCTTCCCGCTGCTGTAGGTAGTTGCCCCTAGGCCTCCGGGGAATGAGGGCCGTGTTTGAAATTGTAAAGCCATGTTGGGGGGTTGGACCGTAATTTGCCACGCTGCTCCAATGCTGATCATGTTAATCTGAGGTCTCTGGCTTGACCTGTCAGCCATGAGTTACCCTTCCAAGAGCATGCGCTCCAGACGGCATAGCTCAAAGCTTCATTAACTTAGTAAAGCCCCTTTACCACGCCAAGGTGTGATCCATATATATATATATATATATATATATATATATATATATATATATATATATATATATATATATATATATATATATATGTATATTCCATAATCCCCATAGATAGAATTGAAGTAGTTAGGGGCTTTATATACTTACGTTCATGAGTATCAGACAAGGTAGAACATGAAGAATCACTATGGGAAAAACGGCCTTTACCAAATTGAGACGCATATGAAAAGACTACGAAATGAGACTGGCGAGAACATTCATATTTCCCACCGTAACATATGCCACCGAGTCTTGGACGCTAAAAACTGTTGATAGGCGTATTAATGCTTTCGAAATCTTCACATAGAGGAGGATTATCAGGATCCCGTGGACCGATAAACCCACTGATAAATCAATTTTGGCCAGCACAATAATTAAAAAATCCATACTGAAGTATTTTGGCCATATCATGCGAAGAATGAAGGATTTCCTTGAAAAGCTAGAGGGAAAAACGGCCGAGGAAAAAGACTTACACGTTATGTTGAACAAATCTCAGGGCTGAAAACCGTCTCTGTAGATTATTGTATACGAATGGCAGACACAGAATAATGGTGAGGCAAGACCCAGCAAATATGATCATATATGATCATATGCTCGTACAGATTGCTCTGTTCCAATATTCTATGTTAATATATTTCCTAAATTCTAAACTAAACTAACTGAAAATCATTATCTGATGCCCACAAGATAACGTAGCGTGGTCGTGAAGCGAAATATTTATTACAGAGATCTTGTATCCATACTCCACGTGGCGCCACGGTTCGCCACTTCTGGGGCTGTTACGGGCCCGACTGATGTGCTGTACACTAGTTTAATAGTCTACATGTCGCTCCTTTACTTTTTTTAAGTTTAATAAAAAATGTTTATTGTCCCACCCGAAAAAGATTGCTGTATTATTGGATTTTATTTATGTTCATAGTATCTTTGAATTACTAAATTTCCAACTGAAATGTTAAACGGTAATGAAAAAACGCTATTATCGTAAAGTTATATTCAATTTTGTAATAAACCCGTACCTTTTTTTATTACACATATCTATTAGGAGTAATCGACCATATACGATATTTCGACACGTTTTACTATTAAAGTAAAAAAAAATTTAAGTGCACCAAGCCTAAAGAATATTACCAGAAATGAAAAATATATCTTTGTAGAAAAAAAAATGCATATTTTATTCCATTTGATAAAGGGTTGGTTGAAATGTATCTATTAATAAGTTGTTTTTAGGTATTCTATTTGGTACATATTTCTTATATTTCAGATTTTATGTAACTTTCAAAATTCATTGAATTTTCATAAAATAAATTACTATTAGTAAACAATATATAATACTATATGATAGCGTGGGGGGTCGTTTCTTTAGACAAAACTTAATGCAAATTAATTTAAAAAACATGGCGACAAAAATGTTTAATAATTTCAAAAGGCACTAAAATGTAACAAGTGAAATAATGTGAAGCTTTGGTCAGGTTTTAAGGACAGTCACACCAATTTAATATATAAATGGTTTTATCGATACATAAAACGCGCAAATTTCTAAAACAAGTAACCTTATTTTTGGACCATAGTAATATGTACATATTTACTTAAACTTTTTATTAAAATATTGTTATACATTATCTATACCTATTTTATTTGTCCATCTGCCTATTAAGAATCGCAAAATATAAAATAATTAAATATACCATCAAAAGTAGAAAAGCATTACTTATTAAAAATTTATAAATAATCACAAAATTCATAAGAAATAAAAAAATAATGAGATGATTGAGATTTCTGGAGTTTTAACAATTTGTTAATTTTTTAATAATTTTTTTTGTTTTGTAAATTTGTTAACAAATGTTAAGTTCGAATTACCTTAACTTCAGTCGCAAATTGCCACGCTCAGTGATGTATAGTTTGTTCCTTTCCTTAGACAGTCAATTAGCTTCTGCACTGAATCCACGCTCAGCCAAATACGATGAAGAAAATGCAATTAAAAATGTCTGTAATATTGCCTACAATCCAGAGCAGAGACCTGGTATTGATTATTGAGACCAGAACTCCCGGTATGCATTTCTAAAATTTACTTTTAGTTCTTCACTAGTTGTGAGGTCTCCAAGTTCCTCTTGGAGACCTCACCTTGGAGTTGACAATTCTGCTATATCTGTATTTGCAAAAGGATCTAAAACTCAACTCGGTACATTCATGTTTGAAATATATTGGATTCGCTTCATAAAATCAGCATAAAGAAAGTCCATGTCTGTTTTGCAGAAATTGCTGATAATCTAAAAAGATGTGAATACAGCCAGTATTCACCTCTTCCTAGACTTCATTTAAAGAGAAATTTTCCCACAAAAGCAGCTATGACATTTTTTTTTTACTTAAAATCAACTCATCACCTTGCAATTGTAAATTGATCTCATTAAATATTTTAAACAGGTCTGTGAAAAAAAGCGACGTCATTTTTTAATATAAACAGATTTTCGCCCAGTTTTTCATCTCTGCTTTCAAGAAAATCCAGTACTGAGTTAAATAGATTTAAAAAAACGATTCAGATAAATACGTTTTAAGAGCCAACGATGCTCTGTGTAATGCTTTGTATTAGCGCTTCTAATCTTCCTCTTTTTCACTCCAAAGTTCTTTTTCACTACAAAGTTGGCCAAATAATCTCATTGACTGCTCTTATAACGTAATGGAGCGACGTAACTTTTATGAGCCCCGTCATTGCTGGAGCACCATCGGTGGCAGCTGACAAAATATTACGAATAGACGAACGAAAAACTTGTTCATAGTCTTAAATATCGATTCTCCCTTTGTATCGGGTTCCAAATTTTTAACAAATATTAACTTTTGACAAATTTTTTCTTATCTTATGAATCAAATGTAATGTAAAAGCAGTGCTTCGCTATTTGGTAGAGTTGATACGTCGAGCTGAATGAAAAATTTGCAAGTCTTTAAGGAATCTCATAATAATATTTCAGGGTCTTTCTTCTATGCACTGAATTACTACTCAGAGGAATTTTCCTGGTGATTTTTGATGGATATATGATGAATAACAGCTTTATTATCTCTTTGACTGCTGGCAAGATTAATTCCGCTCCAATTTTGGTAACCTATGCACTAAACGAATGCAGATATCTCCGAACACATGACAAATAGAAAAATATGGCCATACAATACACATATACGTGTTTTTTCCCTGAAACATATTAAAATAATTTCTCTTTTTATAATAAATTACTTTCGGTTATTTCAGTCTACGCAGAAGTTGGAATAAGCTCTAGGCATCAAAATTAAACTTTATCAATCAGTTTTGTATTGCAACCGCAGATTGTTTTAACAAAGGTTTTTGATAATGAAATTGGCAATTAGAGAATAATTTTCGTTTTCTGATAGTTTAATTAAATGTTTTAAATGGGAAACACCGACTGGAACAAAATTAAATGTGAATTTATTTAGTAATAATATAGACATCAAACTTACTCAAGAAGTTTCTTAGTAGCTAATCTGTTCCATACTGTACGATGCTATTTAAAAATGTAATAATAATTCAGTTGTTCAGATTTCAATTCTCTCCATCAGATCTATTTCAACTGCTGATCTTCCCATTTTCCAAAGTGATATTACAGGTTGGCGATAGAGCCAAGTTATCTGGACACCAAAACCTAATCATTGCACTTCAACGATTAGAGATGAATCTCAAAGCAATACAAACTTGACTAGCAAAGTGGCTCATGCGGATCAATGAATCTAAATACCTATAAATTACGTCCACAAATTGTGAAAGTCCCATCCCATCTTATCTCTTTGAACAACAACAATTACACCAAACGAAAAACTCAAATTATGTAAACTTTATTAATTAATCAAAAAAAGGTCAAAATAAATGCTAAACTGTATGGTTTTAATTTACAACGACACTCTAAAACTACATGGAACTATGGCATCGAACTATGGGGATCTGGACCATGATTAAACATTGAAATTCTGGAAAGATTCCAGGCAAAAGTTTTTCGGATAATAACGAACACCGCTTGGTATGTTTTAGACATCTTATCAGTCTTAAATGTATATTCCTGGATATAGGTTCCTCTTTCCTTTTCCAACTTTTTCAGACTTTATCAATTTGTATCCATTTTGCTTATTCCTTAAGATCGTCCATCCATCTCAGTCATCAAGCTTTTGTGTTCCTATAGTCTTCATTTTAATATCGTTTTATTCAATTTCTCATAGTTCTGTCTTCCAGATTGGCCGGCAAATTTCCATTTAAGTTTCGCTATTTATGCCGAGACACGTGTGTTATCTTTCGCACCCATTCATTCTTTTTCTGTCAATTAGTCTGACGTTTAACATTTGTCTTTCCATTGATCTTTGTGTATTTGTTCTTCAATGTTATCTTTTGTGAATGTCTAAGTTTGTGAGTCGTATGTAAAGGACAGGAAGCACAAGTTGTTAGATAACTTTAGCTTTTTACATTTTAGTTTAGTTTTTGTTGGGGATATGGGTTATATTTTAAGATATAAGAGAATTTTCCGAATGCCACCCATGCAACTCATATCCTTCTCATTATGTCTTCAGTTTTGTTATTTTTATTTAGTTTTACAATTGTATCTAATACCCTCTACAGTCTTTTAAAAATGGCCGTCAAATAAGAGATAACAAAAGTATGAAAGTAGACGAAGACATACAACCTATTAGGCAGATTTTAATATGGTTTCCCTAGATGAACTCACGTTTCTCTTCATTGTGAACTTAATGTTGAAAATGTTAATTAACAATTATCCTCCATGATAATTGTTGTAGAGTATTTTAATAGTAATAGTAATTTATTTTACACATTATAAATACATTTGGAAAGTTAAAAAAAGTTTATATTTTTATATATTTTTCATTTTCTTTTGGTAATATTCTTTAGGTTTGTTACACTTTTTTACTTTTATAGTAAAACGTGTCGAAATATATAGTCGGTTAGTCCTAATGGATATGTGTAATAAAAAAAATGTTAGGGTTTATTACAAAACTTAATAAAAAACAAAAATTTACGACAGCAGAGTTTTTTCATTACCGTTTAACATAAATTTCAATTTAAAATTTTTGTAACTCAAAAAGTCTATGAACATGAAACAATAATTCCAAGAATACAGCAAACTATCTCAGGTTGAACAACAAGCGTCTTTATTTTAAGTAAAGGACCGACATGAAGATTATTATACCACTGTTCGATATCTATTCTTCAACAATATAGCTAATCAAATAACTTATATTTAATTATATATATTTAATTACATATATTTGATTCTATATAAGTAAAGTTTATGAAATATCTGACATTCTCTGAACCTTTAAGTAAGATTTATAGGTATGCATATTTTCAAACTACTCACTATACTTGTAGTAATTAGAAGCTGACTGGTAAGTATATTCAAGTATCAAGTCTGGTTGTATACTTCATTAGAGTTCATGAGGGCCAAGATTATAGCAATATTGTCTCATCGATACTACGCTATCCTATAACCCCGATCTTAGATACCTCACAATAATTCTTGTCAGGACATTGACTAATAAACAACACCTCTCAAAAACATCCGCAAAGCTGAGAACGAAGAAAAGCATTTTAATGAGGTTCTTCCCATCCAGCTCGGGACAGATCGTGATAGCTCAACAACTTGTCCATACCAGCGCGGTAATTCGACGGTAATGAGCAATGGATAGTTCGTCACCCTTTTTCGATCCTGATATCTTGTTTTGTAAATATAATGGAAGGATTTCTGGGCAACAAGAAAGATGAAAATTATAAAAACCTGGTATAAAAAATGCTAGGGGTTGCATGTCCTTAAAAATGTCTTTTTTACACTCCCATATTGGATTTTTTCCGGAAAATTTAGTTAGCGACGTACAAGGAGAGACGGTTCACTAGGACATCAGGACGATGGAAGCACGATAGCAGGGATGCTGGAAACCATCTATGTTGGGCCACTATTAAGTTAAAGTTTTTGTCGTTGTATGACATCTCATGTATTATATATTTTTTAATCACATAATCCTTAGTAATGTATTTCCATAGATTTAACACGTTTTACATGTTTATATTAAATAAATAATTGATTGTAAAAATAGGTCCTCTCCTTTTTAATCCCACTACCGATCCTCTGTAACAAAAAAAAAATTGTACGTGTAACAGCAATTAGCTTATCATTTAGAACTACAAAATAGTTTATATACACCTATATCCAATAGTAACATATGCCGCAGAAACTGTAACACTCACAGCAAAAGAGGAAGACAAACTAAATTTTCGAAGGCTGGATAATGAGAACATAACGGGAGCAAAGAAAGTGGGAAAAAAACGAGTACAGAACACTGATGAACTTTGCAATCGACAACTTGTTAGGAAGGGAAAACATTGTGAGAGCAATTAAAGCACAAAAAATAAGATTGTATAGACACGTAATGAGAAGAGACAGGGACACGCCAATAAGAGAGATAACAATATGGAAACCAGCACAGAGCAGACCGAGAGGGAGATCTAGGGTCAGATGGAGACAGCAGATGGAAGAAAATAGTAAATAAATAAATAGTAAATGCAGATGGATGGAGAAGACAGATCGCAGATAGGAAGAGATAAAGGCAAATAATCGAAAGGGTGAAAACTCACCAACAACTATGAGAAGGGAGGTAAACAAGAAGAAATGTGGATTGATCCACCACACTAAAAGGATTTGAAAAGTTCCTTATGGAATTTATTCATTATGGAAAAGTTGCTTATGGAATTGTTTCCTTATGGAAAAGGATTTGAAGAGTTCCTTATATATGGAACAGCTACAATTTCAATAAAAATGTATTAGCTTATAATATAAACTATATTCAACAATGTTACCTCAAAAAAGTTTAAAATAGTTGACCTGTGTAATCGGCGATTATTGTTTATCGGCAATTAAAATTTACTACAAATTATATGCTTGACAATTTTATCCTTATTAAAAAATGGCCGAGAAAAATGTTTACCAATTACAAAGCCTCTATAATTTCTAAATTAACAAGCGAAATAATATAAAATATCTGTCCGATGCCAAGAATAGTCATACCAACTTAAAAAATAGATGATTGTATCGGTATGTATCATAACAGCGCACATTTTTAAAACAAAAGTCACCTTATGTTTAAATTATAGTAATATATTGTAAATCCGGCAGCTGTTACTAAATGATATAATTGACCCCTCTTCTAATATATAAAATCTTATAATTCTTGTTAGCTTTTGTAATGTGAACTTAGATCCGTACGAGGGTTGCTATTTCTCTATCCGGAACTACTGTGACTGTATACGGACGCTATTTGTGTTGTTTAATAATTTCATCTCAGTTAAAAATAGAATTAACTCATGAGAATTTTCGTGCGATGATTTACTACTTTCGAGGTGGATTATCTCAACAGTAGTGTATCTATCAACTCACTTTGACTTTTGACGATGAAGAACCATCTAAAACCACTGTATATCACTGGTTTAGTGAATTCAATCGTGGATTGCAAGATCGTCATGTGACATGTCTTGAGATTGAAGCATCCCTGGACATTAGCACTACAATCATAACAATATTTTACATGAACAGTTAGCCGTGAAAAAGATTTGCTCAAAAAAGGCTCGTGTCGATTGGTACAAAGAACTGCTCAAAAAATACAATCGTGCTGCGTCAAAAGCCAGTCTTGCCTGAGCTTTCACAGAGTACGGACGTGTTTTCCGGTGCTCTTGAAAAGCTCGAACGGTGTGATATACGTATAAACGTGTGTTGTGAAAAGTGATCCTATCTGCGATCCTGCAACCATGACCTATTTCGATCTCGAGGCATCACGCTTATTGAGACAAAAAATCGAAGGAAGATTCTCACAAAGAGATCTCGTTCAGATAAGGATTCTCGAAAATCAAGTAGAGATCCAAAAGAACGAAATCCAAAGACTCCGCAGGGAAGTAGCGAAAGCAACTAAAGAAATAAAGCAATTAACTACATGCTATGAAGAAAGTAAAGCTTCAGTTGAAACTTTATTCAAGAAAGACTCAAAACCGAAAATCACACCCAAAACCTCAACTAAAGGAACACAAACAACAAATGTGTTCAAAACTGCCGATATAGGAACGCAAATAAAAGCGTCCAGCACTAAAAAATCAATAATTCAAACACAAACAGATGTCCTCACAACACCAGTATCAGTAGCCGAAACACAAACCACAGTGTTAGAAACTACAAGTGCAGAAATCCAAATGGATTTCGAAACGAAAGACCCACAGCGTGTCTTAAACACAGAGGGTTACCACCAGGTTTCCTCTCATTCATGCAGACGCAGGAAGAAGAAAAAGTCTACTTCCGAAACTGGTCAGTCTTCGGAAGAAAGGACGATTCCTCTCCCACCGACGTCAGCCACCAACAAGGAAGAATCCATCGATGAACCAAAACAAATCAAAAAGTCTGAAGCACCATCAGTGCCAATAAAACGTAAGCCCAATCCAATAGTCTTAAGAGACAAATCTATGTTTCAAAGCGTAATAAAAGCCTTGAAAACAGCCAAAATAGCCGTCGGGCTGGCTAGAACGAGACCGGACGGAGTCCTCCTGACTCCAAGTACGGAATCAGATAGAAAAGCCATTATAGAACTTTTCGACAAAAATAATTCGACATAAATTTCCATACCATTCACCAACATCAAGCAGAAATCTGCGCGTCGTCATCAAAGGCGTGTTAGAAACCATACCATCAACGGACATCGAAACCGAACTACAACAGCTAGGTTTCCATCCCATCTCCACTATAAGATGGCAAAACAAAAATAAGAAACCCATTGCGATCGTACAAGTAACAGTGCCTCGCAACGAAACAACCATCCTGAATATAAAACAGCTCCATTCTCAGCCCGTAAGAGTGGAAAAGCAAAAGAAAAAGAAGCGTAGCCCTGCTACGAAGGCACAATCATCATTTCATCACCAACATGAAAAAACGAACCTAAACCTGAATGCAGTTTTCCGATCCTGGCTACGAAAACAGCAGAGCACCTCGTCAGAGCACAATCAAAACCAACTGCGAGAAGAAGCTCCGTCCGAACTTGCAGAATTTTTCAAGATAGCGATGTACCAGGCTCTCATGAAGCTAGATCTACCGCTTTCTAACCAAATTCAACTCAATAATTCCGATCAAGTCATCGAAGAATCCGCGTAGTCGCAAGACTCCGCCTTCTTCAGACCACGCCCCCACGGACACCAACATACGTGATTCTCGTATAAATCCGCGGAATCGGGCCTTGCGGCCCGGTTCCGAAGTAGAGATGTATACATCTACCACAATACAGCTACGAAGTAAACTCCGCAGCACCAAAAGAATCAAGCAAAGTTAAAACCCATCTCCATCCTGAACTCGTTCGGGAATCAACAATCCACATCTCAACAATCTCAAGCCGACGGACGAATGCAAGATCCACGATCGAACCATTCCACCCCGGACTCCAAAGTGCGCGAAATTTCTCGCAAATCTCGGCGGTTTTGGGTCTCGCGACCCGATTCCGTAGCAGTCAATAAATAAATTCAAGAAACCAATCTGAATAAGGACGTATTTTGTTTACCATAAGGTTTACTAAATCGTCACCTCCAGGGCTAGATAGAAGCCCCCAAAACACAACAAGGCTTGCGTAAGCAGGCAAAAACACCCGCAAAGCGGAGAATTCAATAGAAACTGGTAAGAGCCAGCGAGGCTAACCAAAAAACCTGGGTAAATAAGTCGAAGTCGAAGTGCGTCAAAAGCCGTGAATAACATCTACACAGGTGATGAATCTTTGATCTATGCGCCAAACATAACAAACGAGCCCAACCAAACAAAAATTGTTCGAGCAAAGCACTTCGAAGTAAATGGTCGCCTATTTTTTTTGGAATACCTGCGTATGTGGCAACAATGCCACTATGGAATCGTAGATTTTTTTTCGTGGTCAATTTGGAATGATATGCAACTATTTGTTTGCCAGGATTCTTTAAAAAAAAAATAAGAATAAACTACCAGCAACGTAGGATCATTCTTCACCATGACAACGCGAGCTCTTACACATCGCACCAAACAACTCAATATTTGACCGGTCAAAACATCTAATTCATGGATCCGCCGTATAGTCCTTATTTGGTACCAAATATATTTTTGTTCCCATCCCTGAAGAATAAACTACGTGATCAACGATTTTCGACGCCAGAAGAAGCGTTTGATGAGTTCAAAATCCATGTTTTACAGATACCACAATGGGAATGGAAAAATTGCTATGAAAATTGGTTCAAACTTATCCAAATGTGTATTGAACATCTCGGAGAATATTTTTGAAAAATAAATAAAATCATTTTCAATGATAAATATTTGTTTTTATTTATTATTCCGGATACAAAAATAGCAACCGTCATAGCATAATTGCTGTTAAGTTTTCCGGAATATATAATTCAATTATTATTATCCATACCTTGCTGGTTCTGTTCCAAAATATGGTCAATGTGTTTTTCATTAAAAATAATGGTGTATATGAATTATTCTTTAAATCGCTTTATTTTTGTTTTAGGATACCTGTAAACTAATAAAAACGACGGCATATAAGACATTATTAACTTATTATAGTACTATAAAAGGAGTGACAAGATCATTAGTTTTGCTATTCGATTGAGAAATTTTGAAGAACTGAAAATATGGACGTTATCATTTTGGTTTTAAAAACTGTTAGAGAAAAAAATGGAAATATCCCCGACAATTTCCAAGACACGAAATAAAATCCGAATGACAATTTTTAAAAGGAAATGCAAGGACATTTTCCCAATCTTTATAGGAAAAGGTCAGACTGAACAAACTATTTTTCTGAAGTTGAATAGAAAATAAAGCAGCTGGAAACAGATTTCAAAAATTCGATTTCGATATATGTTCTCGAGTTCGTTAAATGTACAGAAATATGTGCTAAAAATGAGGTTTGAAGATATTTGAGAGCATACTTAGAAAATTGAAAGAGAAAAACTGGAGAATTTGCAGCAACAAATATATATTATATACTACGTTTATTCTCAACCGTTAAAAAACATTTATATTCTATTTATTAGCACAGCGATAGGTAGAGTATATATATATATATATATATATATATATATATATATATATATATATATATATATATATATATATATATATATATATATATATATCGGCTTCAGCCGAACTGATGACGTCTTAAAGCCAGAAACCGGTCTTAGGAGATGCTTGCTGGTGCTTTGAGTGGCGGATGGGGGAATGGCATAGCAATGAATTGGAGCACGGGTGAACTATCTTTGCTTTTTAATACTTTTCTCCACGAGCTCACTTTACTATTTTTCAAACCTACCTGGACTCACCCAAGGCTGGATGGGCCACGAAGCTCTCACAACTCAAAAAATATCAAAATATCTGTTCTTATGTAAATAAAGAATCACCGGGTAAAAACAAAAAACAAAACGGAGACAAATTTCACAGTGATTCTTTTTTGTAAGTCAATCTAAGTATCATTGGCATACACAAAAAAATATATTTACTTTCTATCCTTTCATAATTTATAGAAATTAATATACTTTATTTTTGGGGGAGGAGAATACTTCCCGAAACATTAACGTTAAAAGTTTGTAACATTTTTATATTTTTAAAATTTTGTTCGTTAGGCAAATTTATTACAAAAAAGAATCACTGAGAAATTTGTCTCCGTTTGGTTTTTCGTTTTTACCCAGTGATTTTTTATTTACATAAGAACAGATATTATGATATTTTTTGAGTTTTAGATCGTGGCGAAAAACCCAAATAAAAAAAAATCTGTGAACACGCCACAATCATTTAGACATTGCAAGTGATTTTAGCCTCCATTCGACATGGCCAATTTCTATGGTCATGGCTTTAGTCGTTTCTTCATCTGCTCTCCAGGCAGTCGGCTTGAGCCTAACTGATGTCAGCTTAAGGCCAGAAACCGATCTTGGGAGATGATTACTGGCGCTTTGGGTGGCGGATGAGGTAATGGTAAAGCATCGACGTAGATGTTCTTTGTTTTTTAAACATACACACCCATAATATATATATATATATATATATATATATATATATATATATATATATATATATATATATATATATTTATATATATATATATTTCAACATATTGAAATACCATGTTGAAGGTATGGACCGTAATCTGCCACGCTGGTCCAATGCGGGTTGGCAGATTTTGGATCATGTTAGTCTAAGGCCTCCGTCTTGAACTGTCCGCCAGGGGTGACCCTCCCAGGAGCATAGACTCCAGACGGCATAGCTCAAAGCTTTATTGCCCTACTCAAACCCCTTTACCACATCAAGGTCTGATCCACAAAGGGGAAGGGAACAAACAAAAGTCTGTGACATCATTGGAAGAGTAAAACAATTGAAAGGGAGATGGGCAGGCCATATAGCGAGGCGATGGGACGACAGATGGACCAAGGCAATCCTGGAGTGGATACCGCTTGATCGCAAACGTCCGCGAAGAAGACCGAAAGCACGATGGATTGATGACATCGTTAAGTATATTGGACCCGAGTGGCAGAGGAAAGCCCAGGACCGTGAAGATATATATATATATATATATATATATATATATATATATATATATATATATATATATATATATATATATATATATATATAATGTTTGATTATTTTGTTCTAAATTTATATGTTTTAGTTTTTTTAAGCTGATTTTTGAACCAACCAAATATTTCAGAAACTTTAAAGTAACAAAATTAAACTTGCAAACAATTGTTGAATCTTCTTTGACAATATTTAAATTTTCTTCTTCTTGAGTTATCTCAAAAAAAATGTTTCAATATTTAATTTAATTTAATGAATTATATCCAGTCAAAAACAATATCCAGTTAGGATTCGCCATCTATAGATGCTACTTGAAATTAAGTTAATAAGAGATATAAAAACTAGAATTTAAAAAACAAAAATAAATGCCCAAGAAACTAATACTAAATAATTTGTTGATATCAGTTTCGAGAGTGTGAAAAAAAAATTGGTGTATTGTAAAAATAGGTAAAATAAACCAAAAACTATACGATTCTCATATTGGAAATTCAACGATGGGAGAATAATAGAATTTGAAAGCTTTCTGATAGGTTACGGAGTTCGCGTGCAGTTGTAGCTGGTTTTATTACAAATTTATACAATGAACATGCATTGAAAGAAAAAGACAGTCAATGATGGAAATAATAATTGAGAATTAAAATATTTTTTTTTTTTAAATGTAACACAGAAATCAATTGCAAAAAATAACACAGGTCAACAAATTTAAACTTTTTTGAAGTAACAATGATGAGAATATGTGTATATGAAGTATTTTGTGGCCCTAAATAAAGTAGTAAATAAAAGTAGTAAATAGTAGTAAATAAAAAAGTAGTCCCTAAGGGGAAAAAAAGACGACATATTTTTACAATCTAATATTTATTTAATATAAACATGTAAAACGTATTGGATTTATGCGAATACATTATTGATGATTATGGTAAAGATTTTCACTTTTTCCTCTTGTGTTCTGTAGGATCATCTCTTTATAAAAACCAGCAATAGTCGCCCAACAGAGATGAGTTCCAGCGTCTGTGGTATCTTGCTTCCATTGTCCTGGTGTCCTGGTGAAACCTCTCTCCTTGTTCGTCGCTTACTGCACCTAAAGCGGTTTAAGGACATACGACACCCTAGTATTTCATAGGCTTTCAAAAGTTTATCTATGAAGTTTTTATAATTTTCATCTTTTTTGTTGCCTAGAAATTAAAGAATCAATTCGTAGTTCCTAATCTTCGTAATTCGTAAGTTCCTAATTTCAGCGCGTACATTTAAGTTTTATCGATTTACAAACCAAAAATATATTCCACGAAAATATCAGGATATTCCGAAATATAGAATATCAAAATTCCGTAGGAGAATATTTACAGGCAACGATACGTCAGAAGGACGCTTTCAAATCGACAGACATTTTTCGTTCGATCTAGTAACACTGTCGACTGATATCTTTTTTGAAATCCCTTCTGTTTTAGTGATACAACAGTATCAATCACTTACATGTTCAATAGGTTCTCTCCACACCGTAGGAACAGCAAAAAGCCTATTTGGCAAATATTAATTTGTTATTATTTAACGAATAAACTACAAATAAACTAAAAATGTTAAAACATTTTTAAAAATTTAGAATCATGTCCAACAAATCAGCCCTGAAGAATGTTGCAGTGTCGCAATATCGCCACAACAAAGACATTTCGGAATTGCGACAAAAATTATTTCAGTATTTCAGCGCGTACATTTAAGTTTTATCGATTTACAAACCAAAAATATATTTCACGAGAATATCAGGATATTCCGAAATATAGAATATCAAAATTCCGTAGGAGAATATTTACAGGCAACGATACGTCAGAAGGACGCTTTCAAATCGACAGATATTTTTCGTTCGATCTAGTAACACTGTCGACTGATATCTTTTTTGAAATCCCTTCTGTTTTAGTGATACAACACTATCAATCACTTACATGTTCAATAGGTTCCCTCCACACCATAGGAACAGCAAAAAGCCTATTTGGCAAATATTAATTTGTTATTATTTAACGAATAAACTATTTTTAAAAATTTAGAATCATGTCCAACAAATCAGCCCTGAAGAATATTGCAGTGTCGCAATATCGCCACAACAAAGACTTTTCGGATTTGCGACAAAAAATATTTCAGTATTTCAGCGCGTACATTTAAGTTTTATCTAGTAACACTGTCGACTGATATCTGATGCATGTTCAGTTCAAGTTTGAACTCCCTAGAGTTGCTTGGTGGTTTCTTGCAATTCTTTTCGTAAACCAGATATTTTTAGTGCGTTCTGAAAATGAGTCACAACAATATTGAGCAACGATGTACTATCAAGTTTTGTTTCATACCTGGGATCAGTATAGCGGTAACTTTTTTAGCCGACTGTGGCTTTTTTTGGCAGTGGTAAGGTTGGACATCCATGATAGTCCGCTTGAAAATAGAATTTATAATAGGAAACTAGCTGTATTGCATTACTCTACCAAATATTTTTAAATCGAAATTGATATAAAAAAAAAATCAGAAATTAAGATATATACCAATAATTAGGTAATAACAGTAATGAGAAAAACAATTTTGCAGGCGGATATATGGATCAGATCAAGAAGATTTTAGTTGAAGAGGTAGAATAAAAGTAAAGTTTTGGGGTTAAAGGCGCATAAGCAACTGAGAAGGCTATTTAGCGACTGAACCTACACCTTAACATGGGTTCCGAACCACGGTCATCAGCTACCGAAAACCCCGGTCAGCACCCCCGTCGGGCTATCAACCCTTGGTTTTATGCTTAACCGAAAGTATCTCGAAAAGCCTACCGACTGGCGAGTGACCAACATCGAAAACCTCTCAGAAGGCATCCGGCCTTACCCAGCCTCGAACTGGCATGACTAAGGGGTGATTGCTTGTCAGATTTTACACTCTTACCTAGAAACATTTTTTTGCCTAGTACGGGATTCGAACCCGCTCCACATTAACTGCTGTAACGTAAGACTGACGCCTTAGACACCACAGCTAGTGTGGCTCCTGAAGAGGTAGAATAAACAACAAGTTTAATACACTATTTCAAAAGCAAACAGTGTCAAATGAGATTCAAAACAAAAGATTACTTTGGTTGGGACATGGGCAAAGAATGGATTACTAAATATTAACAAGATGTAGTGAGAGAAAGTTGGATGGAAAAAGACTAAAGACGGTTAAGATCTGAAGGAACTGCGAATAATGCTTTAGAAAGAGTCAAAATTCATCCTTTTTTTGGCAAAGTCAAAATTAAAAAAGAAAAACAACTCGACTTCGATTAGGTTCAAGAGAGTATAAATGTAACACAAGTGAACTAATATCTTGATGTTTGAGTTTCATAACTAAAGAGATGAGGAGAAAAAAAAATACCAATATATAAATAACTAAATTAATTTTTTTTTTCTTTATTTGGGTTTTTCGCCACTATCTAAAACTCAAAAAATATCAAAAATACTTGTTCTTATGTAAAGAAAGAATCACTGGGTAAAAACAAAAAACCAACCGGAAACAAATTTCTCAGTGATTCTTTTTTGTAATAAATTTGCCTAACGAACAAAATTTTAAAGATATAAAAATGTTATAAAACATTTTACAAACTTTTAACGTTAACGTTTCGGAGGGTCCTCTCCCCCCGTTTTCAAAACTAAACTAAAAAATAAATTATATTAATTTGTAATATATAAAGTAATGAGTGAAAGTAAATATATTTTTTTATGTATGTCAACGATACTTACATTGACAACAATAAATTTTCATGACAGTGACATACTACCAAAAAATATATATAAGTAATGTTTACTGTGTGATTGTTTATTGTACTGATTGTGTATTAAATTATTTAAACGTTTAATTGTATTCTTTAGAATCAGGAACCACGTTGAATTTAAGTCTACCGAAGGCATTTTTACATAAGAACAGGAATTTTTAATATTTTTTGAGTTTTAGATAGTGGCCAAAAAAACCCAAATAAAAAAAAATATGAACACGCCACAATCATTCAGACATTACATAAATTTTAAAGTAAATAAAAGCGCATCACTACATATTTTAAATTAACATCTGATTTCAAGACCGAAAATTGGTCACGATATTGTCTCCAATTTAATTTATATGTAAATTATATTTAACCCATCTTTCACCGCTAAACAATTTTAAGCAACAACCTCGACATTTTTATTCACGGAGAATTATTGCGATATTATTCAACTCTTCCCAGTCACTATTACGATTTTAAATTTCCTTTTTACTCTCATAAAAATATGGCATAAATGTTTTTACGGACCATTTACTTCAGAACGAGTGTAACCTCCTGTTGGTCTTCTAAGAAATTTATTTGTAAGTGGCATTATAAAGAAATATAAAAACTGAAATAACTTTATACAGAAAGTTTTAAGACTTTATATAGAAAGAACGATTCTGTTCGATTGTTTAAAATTATAAAAAAATAATTGTAATTGTTTTATGTAAAGTTTTCCTTTCTTGCTGCATTGAGGATTTGCGTCGGTAGATGGCTCTAGGTAATCTAATTTGCCTCGTATTTCCTCTCCGGAATATTTTCCAATGCATCAATTGGCCTCTGATATTGACGGATGAAATGAGATAAAGATTAAACACCTACCTTCTAGGTTTTAGGTTTCTAGGTTCTAGGTTTTAAAACGAATCTTATTGAAATTGTAATTAAGTTTATAAAAAATCAGTAGTCGAACATTAACCCTACAGCGGTGACGCTGTGCCTCTCAGGCTAAAGCGTCATAAGTTTGCCTGTGAAAAGACTAGTGGTATAGATATGCGATGCCGATGTTCAAAACCTTCCTAGCATTCAATGCGTTACTGGTGATCGCAGTGGGACTAATGCCTCGTTATTTTTAGTAAATTCTTCCGACTCTATCAGACTCATTGCCATTACTTACGAAACAATTTTGTTATGTTAAGGAAAGTAACAATTGATTTTAGAAAAATGTGTTAGGAGAAAGAACTGGAGCGATAATTGAGGCTAATAGAGGGAGCCTGATACACTGACAGCGATGAAAAATCCAACGGCAAAAATGATAATGTTGAGGTATGTTTGGCTGATCCGCACGCATAATAAAAAGAAGAAAGTGATTCCAAGAATATACCATCATTAGCAGTTTTTTTGGAAAAGATGGCACAGTCTGGATAATGCATCGCTTATCTCAAAATGTAAGAACTCAAATCTAATATAGTCAAGCACTACCCAAGAGTAAAATAGAACCTCCATCGACAAACAGTTCGCCCCACTAATAACTTCCTTATTCGATTTGTTATGGTACCATTTGATTCATATTGTTTATCTCAGATGAGTAATCGTGTCATTTCGGAACGACTTGACTGAACGACTAGAATTCAATAGGTGGCACTGCAGTCAAGTTATTAACGCATTCTATATTTATAAAACGAAATAATTTATATTTACACAATATGACATATGAACATTTCTGTGTTATTGCTTTAATCATCTCAACATTTTTATTATCTATTGTTAAAAAATGAATTTAACATCAATTATTAAAAAAAAAACAAGTGATATAATCAAAATTAAAGGTAAATGATTTAAATAACTATACATGTACCGGGAAAGGGCAGAACGATGTCCGCCGGTCCAGCTTGAAGGCATTGGGCTTGGTTTACAATCTGCCGCCAAACCACTCTATTTCTTGCGTTTCTTTCCCACTGTGTCACACCCATTCTGGCCAAATTCCCCTCCATCTCCTGTAGTCACTTTCTCCTCAGTCTTCCATCCTTCATTCTTTCCTCGCCTCTCCCCCTGCACACAACCTGTTTTGTTAGTCTGCTTTCTGGTAGCATTTCTATATGTCCTAGCCAGGCTATTCGCCGTGCGTTGATGATCCGCGTTATTGAGGGTTTTCTAAATATCGTTTTTATCTCTTCATTGGTTCTGCTTCTCCACTGAGTCTCCTCCTTAATACACTGCACACGCCAATATTCTTTCACTGCTATTGTTAGGGTCTAGGTCTCCGCGGCATATATTACAACTGGTCTCATTATTGTCTTATACACTCTTACTTTGGCTTTTCTTGATATATTCTTGTTTCTCATGAGTTTCGCATCGCTTCAGCATCGCTTCAGTATTTGCATTCAGCATTGCTGGACATTTATTTCCTTTTGCTTTCATTTTCAACCCTTCCTTGCACATTTCGTCTTTTTTAATTCTCATTTTCATATATTTTGTTTTGTTTGTATTTACTTGGAGCCCGAACCTTCCTGCCTCTTTCATTAATATTTGAGTTACATTTTTAATTTCTCCCAATTCTCGTATTATAATTGTTTCATCGTCAGCGAAGTCTAGACATTTGTGGTTTTGTCATATATTAGTCCTGTTTGATGTATCTGACTTTTCCTAACACTAAATTATATAAGCAGATAGACAATGGGTGTGCTTGAATGAGGCCCTATCTTACTTTGAAGGGTTTTGAATGTTGGCCTTTTGCTTTAACTAAGTTGACTGTATTTTCTATAGTAATTTTTATTCGAGCTACTAGTTTTCTATTAACCCTCATTTATCCGGTTGCTTTTAATAGTTCCTTTGTATCAATGGAGTCATAGGCCCGTTGGAAATCTATAAAAAGCATGTTGATGTTTAAGCCTTATCGGTAGTGTATTTCCTGCAGTTGCTTTAGTAACATAATTTAGTCTACTGTTGATCTGTAACTCCTAAAACCACATTGGTATTCTCCCACTAAGTCTTCCCTATCCCTTATCCTGTTTTGATTGTTATCGCTAGTATTTGGTACACCACTTCCATCAACGCTATACCTTTATGGTTGTCACATGATGTTCTATCCCCTTTCTTTTAAATTAGACACAATGCGGCGCATTTTATTTTTCGTCCAGCACTGGCCTAATATCTCCATAATTTCCTGTTGTAGCTTCAGGCCACCATATTTTATCAACTCTATACTAATCTGGCTCTCGCCTGGGCTTCTATTTTTTTATGTGTCTTATGATTTCTTTAATTTCTTCAATGTTGGGTTCCGTTGCGTTCTGCATTTCCGTTCCTCTAGTCCCCTCTCGATATATCTGTCCGTTCTATCATTTTCCTCTCCATCAGTGCTTCCTAGCTTGTTCAATATTCACTCAAAATGACCTCCCCAACTTTCTATATTATCCTTTTCGTTTAGAAGTTTTTCGTCGTCGTTCTTGCAATATGTTTCTTAGTTAGTATCCTTTCTTTTCGTTCCTAATACCTTGGTAATTCCTTATTTCCGTAATTCCAATTCCTTATTTGCTTTTGATTATAGTTGCTTTCAATTTCTTCCATTTCTCTTTCGAAAACTTGTCTTCGCTTTCTCCTACATGTTTGTTTGACCCCTCTTGTTCTTTTTTTGTAATTCAATTTTAATCTGTTCCGTTTTTTTTCTCCAAAACTCTCCTTCCACTGCTACCTCATATTCGGTATCAACCCACCTATTCCTCTTTGTTCTTGTATCTGTATTTAATATTTCCTGAGCTAGTGTTGTTATTGTTATCTCTAGGTTATCCCATCGGTCATCTATTGTTTCAGGTGCCATTCTTCTTTCTGTATTCTGCATCCTTTTATCGTATTTCATTTTATTCACTTTTCTTTTTCTTTTATTGGTATTTTCCAATTTCATTTTCACTCCTACCAAGAAATGATTTGTACTCAAATACGCTCCTCTATAACTCCTAATCTGATCTACGCTCCTTGTATGTTTTTCCTCTATCAGTACTTGGTCTATTTAAACTCGAGTTTTGCTCGAATAAATTTGCTGTGGATTTCTGAACCATACTTAAAAACAACTATTTATATCTCGAAACGAATTTTGAGAACTTTTTAACGCCACTGTAACATTTTCAACTAAAGAATCTTTTTTTTTACTTTTCTACATCTTGTAAAAGTCGGTTAAAACGAAAATTGTTAAATATAAAAAAAGTTGCTACAATGTGACAAAATCGCCCAATTTGTCATAAATTCATATTTGTTTAATAAACATCAGTACATATGTTTCTTGTCGATCATAAATTTTATATCACTCGCTTTCTTTCAGATCGTTACGATGTGCCCGAATCCTGATCCACATGAATTTATTCGCTTCCTTTGCCATCAACAATTTTTTATGGCTGTTATGGTATTACCTCGTTTTTGATGAGACTGAAATTTTTATAAACAATAAGGTAAGAACATAATTTTATTTGTTTTTAGATAGAATAATATAGTGCATCCCTTGACAGATGTACGTGGATATAGTAAAATGTTAGATAATTTTTAAATAAAATATTGATTTTTTTATCCAAATGTAGTATATTTTTACGTTGATATACCTAACAATTTCTCAAGTTTTTTATACCAATCAAAAAGTATAAAAACTATAAATTTACAAGATAGTGGTCTGTTTTGGTGATGATAAATCACTTGATGTGAATTTCTTTCCAGCTGTTAATTCTAGATATTTGGAAGCAGAAAGAAGTCGAAGGGGGCCGGAGAATAAATTAAATATGGGGCATCAATTTGAAGCGCTAGCATTGTCGTTTTTTCGTTTCTTATGTGTAAGGATGAATCCAGGTTTGATCAATAGATACGAAATGCTGCCGAAATCTCTTTATACTGCGCTTAAATATATCTAAACACTGCGTTGAAGTGATCACTTGATTTCGTTTTTGGCACGCAGTGAGCAAACGCGGTACCCACCGAGCAGATAACTTTCTCATGCTCAAATGTTCCTGTAAGATGTTCCTGCAGGCGGCTAAAAACGATGTCGTGGATATTGTTAACTATTCCATCAGTAGTTACTTCAATGAGGCAGCTTGCGCACGGAATTTCACTCGTACCGGTTCGACCACACCTTAACACCGTAAACCACTTAAAAACCAAGAAATGTAAACGGACGTAGTTCCTATACTACTTTTTCAACTTTTCTTTGACCAAACTCAAAGAGATTTACCACCAAACACGAAAAAACTTTTGTTTAACTATTCGACGCTCGTTTGGTTAACACTTCGATCTCGCAGATTGAATCATAAACATCGAAGTTATCTGGTTTTGAAGATTGTCAAAACAAACCTAAATATTAGTTCGTCTTAAAATTTATGAAGTGTAGCCAGAAAAGATCTTACTTCTCATAATTTATACTCTCTCCTTTTTAGCTGTTAATAAAACTAATAAAACTGATATGATCTTTTACTTGTATGATATCATGATATATTGTAAATTTTTTTTCATATAACTAAAAAACAATTTTTGGACTTGAATTTTGATAATTGAAGCAAGTATTTTATTTCACTATTTAATTTTTCAACTTGCATACTTCTTATATATATATTAAAAAAACATCAAAATAGAACGACTCCTTCCAACAAAATGGACTCCTTTCGATCTTTTTCTTTTATATCTCTTATTGAAGCTTTCATGTCTCATATGACCGTAAAGCTGTCGATAAAGTAGCAGCTAGAGAAACGTCGAGAAAATATGAAAGGCGATATAAAATTTCCCGTCCTGACACAGTAAATTTTTCTAACCTATCTTATAACATAATGTCACCTTTCTTCTTTTTATTTTCTTGACTACTTTTGTACGAAAGCAAATTATGTACATTTTGAATATCGTAGATCTAGTTGCATCTTGGCTTTTGCTGATAAAGTATTTTAAGATACTATTCATTGTACGAATGCCATTAGTTTGTTAATAATCATTAACAACTTCACTTGTTGATCAAAATAATTGTCGATAATTGAACTCGTTATCTCTCTATGTGGAGGCATATACAAGTGAAAAGTTTCCTTCCTCATGAAAATGGCGTTACTTGTCAAAAATATTCTGGAAATGTAATTGCGCATCTGTTGAAAGATAGTCATTTATGTCAGTTGATGTTAGTTTTTTCCTAAAGGTGGAAAAATCGAGCCGTCATCAAAATCTTGCATTTGAAAGGTAAAATGATTATGTAAATTAAAGCCGATTACGATAAATGCACCGTAAAATTTTGGGCAGCTGAATTGGCGATGCATTGACGATGAACGTTCGGAACAGCCTAAAACTGCAGCCACTACCGAAAACATTGAAAAAGTTCACGAAGGGGTGCTAAACAACCATCGAATTAAGGTTAGAGAGATACCAGAGTCTGTAGGCATCTCGAAAAAACATGTTTGTTATATATTGAAAGCTTAAATATAAAAACGCATTCGAATGAACATTTCTTGTTGAAGCAGTTTAAGCGAAATAAGTCGGCGTTTTAGCGTCGATTTATAACTGTAGATGAAACTTGGATACACCACTACACTCCTGAAACCAAGGCACGGTCGAAATTGTGGACTGCGAAAGGTGAATCGACTTCGAAAAAGAAAAAGACTGTTCCATCGCAGCACGGAAAATGATGGCGATTTTACGCATGACTACTTGACAAGCTGAAAGCAGATATTGCGGAAAAACATCCACATTTGACGAAAAAGAAAGCTTTGTTCTACCAAGACTACACACCACCCCACACTTCAGTGATCGCCATGGCAAAAATTCCCGAATTGGGGTTCGAATAAATTTACCACCCACTGTGTTCACCAGATCTAGCCCCCCACCGGTTTTATTATTTTCCTAGGCTCAAAATTTCGCTCGGAGGACAGATGTTTTTATCGAATGAGGCGATATTTGCGAACGATTATTTTGCAAAACAATGTCAACTATTATTTCGATGGAGAAATCGCATCGAATGGGAGTATCGATGGGAAAATATGTATAGAATTACAAGAAAATTATGTTGAGCAATAAACCTGAATTGTACAAAAATCTCATGTGCATTGTACCTCGTATATTTGTTCAGCTACCTTGATATTTATAATTGTGTGGATCATTATATTCATCGTTGTGCAGATAGTACACGGAAAATATACTTTTTTAAAGAATCATAACCCCATTTTTTTTGTAAAAAAAATACTTATTACCATAAAAATAATTTTTAATAATTTTCAATACTTAACGTCGCAAAATAAAGTAATTTTGGTCATTTTTACGAACATACGTTTGGAGCCGTTTTTGAATGCTTGGCTCTACTCTTTTCGACGTTTTTCAATACAATCACTTATAGCAGCCTTCAATTATTTCAGTGTGCGAGGCTTACTTTTGTACAAGTACGATTCTACAAGTACCTACAAGTGAGATAAAAATCGCACATGGAAAGTTTCAGTGACCGAGGAGAAGTTCAATGACGCAACGTCGTCAAAGAGAGAAAATCACTGAAATGGAAAATGTAACTCGTATAACAGTGGCTTCATATTGTTGAAACCACTCACCCCTTTTATTGATTCCTCATCTGCAAAGTGCTGGTTTGAACAAATTTTCAACCATGGTTGAATTAACAATGCACTGAATTAACAGCTACTGTGGCTGCATTTTCTCCAAAAGGAATGGACTATCATACTACCCCATTATTTTTGGGCTGGTATTTTCATCGCTTCTCAATATAGTCCAATATGTGTTTTCCTCAAACATATCAAGCATTATTGTCTCTTGGACAGCCATCAATGTATACGGGTGAAGGCCTAAATCATTATCTAAATTTGCTTCAAAGTGCTCTTACTCATCTTCAATTTAGAAGCGTGCTAATTAGCAGAATAAGTGAGTCTTCGTAAAATATCTTTTCTTCCCTATCTACATGCCATATCGTATACGCCATTCGAGAAGGACCAGGTGGCTTTGTTTTCATTGACGAACACTTCGTTAAGTGCGTCATCTAAGAACGATGTTGTCGCTGGCGGTTTTACCATGAGATCGATTTTAAAGTGATACCTAAAGAATCGTTACATTTTAAAAACGAATTCAGCATTTTTTAAAATGCTGAATTGGTTTGCCATTATGCCGCATTTATAATGCGGTATAATGGATACTAACTAGCATCGTAGGGAGAGACGGTATACACCTGATGCAGACCTCCTCTTCTTTAATTATTCCTCCGTATCATTCGAGCTTATGTTGGAAACATATTTTAAAATAACGCTCAATAATGATTTGATAATGAACACTAATATGTTCATTAAGTAAAATTGTAAATGTTGTTTTTCGAGCACAAAAATTATGCACAAGTAGAAATCGTTAATATTTCAGCTTCTCATCCCTTATTTATGCAGCGACATATTTTAACTAATCTGCGTTAATATTGCAAAAGCAATTATGAACAAATCCTATAATCGTTCACTTCCAATACTCCTGTATTCTTGGTTGTATTATATTACAACTTTTCGACCACGATTCGTCACTGCTTCTTAGGGATAATTGGATATCTGCCTACGCGTGATGGATCACGTCATAATGCATTGGATGGATTTATCCCCTAAAATCCTTTTCAAGCAAATATGGTTTACCCCGTTCTTTAACACTCTTAATCGGAAAATGTCTCAAATTTGATCTGTGTGCAGATCACAATACGGACGCGCTTGAATTACTTCCGATTCATTAACGTATATAGACATATCAGGCTGAGAGTTCCATTAAGACAAAAATAAATTTCAAGCTGAATTACTGAACATGTATTTGTTAGTTTAATAATATTATATATATATATATATATATATATATATATATATATATATATATATATATATATATATATATATATATATATATATATGTGTGTGTGTGTATTATGTGTAGTATGTATATATGTAAAGATCAATGGTGCACACTTAAACCATCTTAGATTTGCAGATGATATCGTTCTCCTTTCACAAGACCCAAAGGAGCTGCAAAGATGCATTCAAGAAATGCAAAGGGCTGGCGAACCATTTGACTTGAAAATAAACCTGTAAAAGAGTCAAGTTATTCAATAGCTTCGCTCAGGACAGAAGAATTTCAGTTTTAGGAAGGGATCTGGAGATTGTGGACCGCTTTATGTATCTTGGGCAGAGGATTTTAATGGAGGAGAATACCGCCCGGGGGGACACTCACATCGCAACCAATTCAAAAACTTCGGGTAGCACAAAGGGGAATGGAAAGATGTATGCTTGGCATTATTGCATTACAAGACCAGACAGAAAGTCCTGCGCATGGATCAGAGAACAAACGAAAGTGTATGACATCATTGGAAGAGTAAAGCAATTGAAATGGAGATTAGCGGGCCATATAGTGAGGCGAAGGGATGACAGATGGACCAAGGCAATCCTGGAGTGGATACCGCTTGATCGCAAACGTCTTCGAAGAAGACCGAAAGCACGATAGATTGATGACATCGTTAATTATATTGGACCAGAGTGGCAGAGGAAAGCCCAGGACCGTGAAAGTTGGAAGCATGCTGAAGAGGCCTTCTTCCTGCAGTGGATCGATACGGGCTGATGATGATGTTGATGATGGTTACATCATGTACATGTGATGGACAATCATGGTTAGAAATGAACATGGTCAAATGAACCAAACCATCAATTATTTGGACTTTGTGAACTATCAAATCGTCTACTGCGGTGTTTATTAGATCAGAAAGTAGAACGAAAATGAATTTTTCTAGGGAGGAATTGATAAACATGATCTACATTTTGAGCGCAAGTGATGAAAATTCTTTTGTAGCAAATAGAATTTATGCCCAAAGATTCCTTAATGCCGAGCGTCATCCTATTCATTATCGTTTATAGTACTGAAAGAGCGATTTGAAAGGATTAGATGTGTGGATTACGAAAAAAACTTGGAAAAGCAGAAAAACTTAATAATAATTAGCTCTTCAAGGTGTAATTATTAATCCGTATATTTCATGTAAGCAGATAGTAATCGAGGTAGGCGTTAAAAAATCTACAGCGAACAGAATAACTAGAAAATATAAATTTCATCCGTATCGTATACATTGATTCAAGAACTAAATCAAAATGATTCGATCGAAGGCTTGAATTTTATAACTAAGCAATAGAAAAAAAATAGAGAAGAACCTAACTTTTTCAAATATATTTCATTCACGGATAAGGTAACTGTCCACAAAAATGGGTACGTCAACCGACATAACTTCCGATATTACAGCAGTGCATATCCAAGATTCATTATGTCTTTAGATAATCAACATAGATCATTTCTCAACGTATGGTCTGGTATTATCGGAGATAGCCTCCTAGGACCATTTTTTTGAAAATAAAGTTAATGGTGATAGTTTTCTCAAATTTTTGCAAAATTTTGAAAAGCGGATTGAAAAATTCTCTTTAACTGCAGTGAGACGAATATGATTACAGCTAGATGGCGCTCCTCCATCTTTTAGCTGGCAGGTGAGATAATATTTGGACACGAATTATGAAAATAAATAGATTGTTGGGGAGGTCCTTTACCGTAGCTAGACAGATCAACGGATTTAACAATTAGTAGATGTATCACAATAGAAGACATCCAAATTAGAATAAGAAATGTGTTTATGAATATTAATCTGGGAATGCTCATTAAACTAAATAGTTCTTTTGAACATATACTTAGAGTTTGTATTGCTCAAAATGGTAGACATATTGAACATTTAATTAAAAGATCGTAGTGATTTCTTCTTTATCAATGTTTGTACCTAAACCGTCTTACTAAAAACTGAATATTTATGACGTTTTGTTTACTATAACAATAAGTTTTGTTACTCTATAGTAATTGCTTCCTAATAAAATATTAATACATGTGATGACCTATTATTAATATATCATGACTTATCCTAAATTTATTCATTAGTTTAATAATAGCATAAAAACTAATGTGAATTTCATTAATAACGAAATATTAAAAATCAAAATATAAAAATCTCGAAAATTATGACAGATAGGTATAGGATATGTTAAAGAAGAATAGAAGTATTTTGATAGAAAAATTTAAATGTGATGTTTTGATTTTTTTTTTCGTGTATCTGTTATCCTGGATATCCTATATAACGTAGACAAATTTTGTTTGCATTATCAATTAGTCATAGTTTCATTAATATTCTTACCAATTCGTTTTGCTTTTTCTTTTCTATGAGTATAAATCATTGCCATTTCGTATTATCAGAAACAACTGCTTCTCCATTTTTTGATCAACCAATAGTTAATTTTCGATTTTTGATCAATCTATCAATGAAATCACAAATCGTGGTCACGGTTTCTGAGACTGGTAAGGCGTTATCTTCATCGACCATCTGGAAAAGAGAAAAACGGTTACAGGAGAATATTTTTTGTTATATAATTGTAATATTTCGCTGGAATAATAGAAAAATAATAAGGAATCAAGGAGAAGAAACAATGGAGGTAACCCAACGTGTATTTAGAACGCCAAGGTTCAAGTCAACGGAAAACTTATAAATAAAATATTGATGCATACATTTTTATAGGTCTAGAGAAAGCGTTTAACCATATAAGAAGGGAGATATTTCAAAAGAACTGAAAAAACGAGCAATAGATATAAATAATTAAAAACATGGGTAAAGATAATGAAATATAATAAAAATAATCTATAAAGAAACAAATTAATATAAAACGAAAATAAAACACAAGGATGTATTTTAAGCCTCCTATTATTATTAATAATGTTAAAGGAAACCACAAAAAAAGCGAAATGAGAGATAACTACCTTAAAGCTGGGATATTAAAAAGTGAAAGAAATACAGTTGAGGGAATTGATGTTCGCTGATGGCAAGGCAATAATAGCTGACTCTACCTGAAAGTTTAAAACGTAATATCGAACTAATAAAAAAAAATTAAAATAAATATAAATACCTAAAACAAAAAGAGGACAGAGAATAGGTAAAATAAATATGAAAGGCAAATAAACACAACAAGTTAATAGTTACCAGTATTTAAGGACCATAATTAAAAACAGGAGCAAAATAGATGAGAAAATAGGAAACATAGGAAAATTTGCAATATGATAAGGAACATATATGTTTAAAGAACAGTGAAATACCAAAGAATATATAAACAGAAGTAATAACATAACGAAGTAAGAAAAAAAAATAAGAGCAGCAATATTATATAGTAATAAGATACGGGCATTAACAGAAAAACATAAAACAGAAATTAATTAAATGGAAATGCGGTTCTTAGATAAGATCAAGAAGAAAACAAGAAGAAATTTAATAAAAAAATTAAATACACAGGCAGAACCTACAAATAAAGCCAACAAACGAAATGCAAACATGCAAACGAAACCAACCGGGAAAAAATATAGAGGAAGATCGAGAAAAACTAGAGAAATACAGTGGAAAGGTATTAAGTAGATGATACAAGGTAGGAAGTAGTCGAGAAAGAAATATATGGCAGTAGAATTACTTCAAATAAAAAGCTTTACATTAAAAGGTAATGGGTATTTCAAATTGGGCGGTTTTTAAAATTCTTGAATAAAGCACAGATGGCGTTGCGAATTTGCTTAGATCTAGTTTAGTTTAGGAAGTGTAATGTACGACATTTGTACAAATGGAGTCGTGCACAATACAACAGTGCGTTAAAGTTGCTGAATTATTTTATGAAAATAAATTTTAAGACAAATGTTTTTAGAAAATTATGTGATGTTTACGGTTAGCACAATCGTCCATCTGATGTAGACCCAGTGAATATACAACACGAAGTATTTTATAAAAGTATTTAACTCTGAAGACATCTAAGGTTCAAATAACATAGAAACTAAAGCCATCGGATCAGAATACTGCTCCTTTCAGAATACTGAATAATATTGTTCTGGAAGATGTGTGGTTCCAACAGGATAGTGTTACACCTCACTCTGCTAATAAAACTATTGATTTATTGAGAGAAAATTTCCTGGACGAGCTATTGCAAGAGATGGTGTTAATTGGCCACCAAGATCATGTGATCCGATATCGTTGGACTAAAAGTTATTAGTGTCAAGTTATTAAAATGTCATACAAAATGTTGAAAAAAGAGTGGATGTCTGTGGAGCTGCAAGAAATGGGTCATTTGGCAGATATTGTCTTTCATGTTTAGATATCACACACTATACTTCAATTATCAATAAAAAGTTAAGAAAGAAATATTTTTTCAAAAATCAGGATATTATTTGGTGAAGAAAATAGTGCTGTTTTACAACGATAATTTACTCTCGCATTCGTCTGCTGTTGTAACAGCTAAATTGGCCAATTTACTCTACGAATTGATGATTCTCCAGGTTTAACCCATTCTAACTTCTACCCCTTTACAGATATGAAGACTGAAAGAAATTGGGAAAAAAATCACATCAAGTGGAGAGATCGTCGCCGAAAAATAGAACTTTTCTGCGAGTTAGACAAGCTGCAGTTTTTGGAAGGCATGAAACAGTTAAAACCTAATTGGACGAAGTATATTGAGTATTTTATTTCAAGAGTATCTGACTTTTTATTCAACCCTCATATATCGAGAATAATAAAAAGTCTATAAATAAATAACATCTTGTATTTTTTATTTCGCATTGATAGCCTCTTCTTTTGTATATATTCTGTAACTGTAGATCACCAATAATGTAATGCGTTCAAAATGCATAATAGATCTTATTTAATACTGCAGATTAAAATAATTGAAAGGGACGACATGAGACAATTAAAAGGGTGACAAAATATTTTTAATTTTTTTCCAAGTAAAGTCGATTCTTTTTTCATTTCCACTTTCAAGAATACAAGGGGCAAATGATGTTCGCAAAATATATACAAATAAGAGCGAAAGCCGATTTAAAGGACTTAAATTTTGTTTACCCTCGAAAGTGCAAGAACTCGTTCCTTAGAAATAATGAACTCATTTTTATATATAACGAAATAAAAAGTTTATTTTCCACTTCCTCTCAAAGGAAATGGGAGTTCAGTTTACGGCTTCAAAAGATTATTTTTGAATAGTCTGGGATGAGATAGATTTAGTCTTTAAACTAGGAGATTTTTTTTATATTGGAGGTAATTCGCTATACGTTTGAGAGTTGTATTTTTTTGTCTTAATATATGCGAAGCTGTATAAATTATTTAATTTTACTATAAGAATGTTTATTCTGTAAAAAATTTTTTTTTTATATTTAGTGACATCCTTATTTAATCGTACAGCGACGGACAAAACTATCGAGCTTTATTTAAGTAGTTGCAAATATTTATTACAATTTATTTATTACAGTGTATGAAAAATAATAAATAATTGATTTACCTGTACAATACGATAAAAAGACGTTATGTTTTGTTATGTATCTCGTAATTGTTCTTTAATCTTGGGAAAATTTAACTCTATTCCCGCTGCAGAATCACTAGAATCCTCTGAATATCACAAGAGTTTGAGGAATATCTATCTTTAAGAATGATAAGAACCTGGCTAAATGAGGCAGACTTGGAAGGTTACAAAATCTGAAATAATCCATTGTTTTATGTAACCAATCAAAACTGTGGCTACCAACATTTTATTTACAAAGATATGCAGTTTGACAAATCAAATTTCTAGGAAACTTAAAGCTTTTATTTTTTTTAATAAAAATTAATGATTCCAAAAACATGGTTCATTATCTAAAAGCAAATTCTTAAATGTTTTTTTTAAGTGTATGAAAATTTCGAAATTTCATATGTAGGAAGATGAACTGATCAATGATGGAGCTCCATTTTGTAGTATGCGTAGTCAAATAGGGAGGAAGAAGCACGTTGATAAGGAGCTATTTGACTACAGCTGGTATCGAGAAATATCTAATTGTTGTGGACCCTTGAGATTTACGGATAACATATATTTGCTTCAAGCCGTGTTTATGATTTTTTAAGATATTTTTTTTTTTAATTCTGATAAGGTTTGCATAAAATTTGATAAATATTATATAATGGTGAAACAGAACAAGGCCCTCACATCTAAAGCCAACAGAAAATTTGTGATATACTTCATCTCAGTCAGAAAATGAAATTAACTCGCGAGAATTTTCATGCGATGATTTTATACGAATTTCGACCTGAATTATCTCAACAGCAGTGCATCGATCCACTCACTTCGACTTTTGGCGATGAAGTACCATCTAAAAACAGTGTATATCACTGGTTTAGTGAATTTAATCGTGGCCATCGTTCGCTAATAGACGACTTTAAAGAAAGTCGTCTAAAATCGGTTTTTGTGCTAGAAAACATCGATACTGTACGCGAACTGATAAAGCAAGATCGTTATTGACAACATTCCGTAAGATTGAGGCCTTAATATGATAAACTTACACAACATTTTATATGAGAAGTTAGCCGTGAAAAACATTCGTGCGCGTTGGATTCCGCATAGTTTGACAATCATTCAAAAACAGGCTCGTGTCTATTGGTGCAAAGAAATGCTACAAAAATGCAATCGTGGTACATCAAAAGCCATGTATAACATTTACACAGGTGATGATACTTCGAGCTATACGTATGAGCCGGAAAGTAAACAGCAATTAACTGTATGTATTGTTCAAAATGAACCAAATCCAAAAGTTATTCGCGCAAGAAGCACTTCGAAGCAAATGGTCGCCTGGTTTTTGGGATAAATGGGCATATGGCTACAATGCACTAGAGAATCGTGTAACGGCGAATTCTGAATGATACAAAAGCATTTGTTTGCCAGAAGTATTTGAAGAAATAAGAAATAATATCACATATCGGACTAAACAACTCAATATTTGACCGGTCAAAACATCGAATTGATTTCGAACATCCGCCGTACAGTCCTAATTTGGCACTCAATGATTTCTTTTTTTCCCATCTGTGAAGAATAAACTATGCTGTCAACGATTTTCGACACCAGAAAATGCCGTTGATGCGTTCAAAATGCATGTTTTCGAGATACCTCAATAGGAATGAAAAAGTGTTATGAAAATTTGTTCAAAGGAATGCAAAAGTATATCGATCATCGCAGAGAATATTTTAAAAGACAATAAAATCATTTTCAGTGATATTTTTTTATTATTCTGGACACAAATAGCAACCCTAGTACAATAAGAATAAAATATAATACGAATCCGACGGTAAAATTAAAAAAATATCCTTCAAGAATAGATTAAGATTAAAGATTAGAGAAAGATTATTAAGATAATCAGAGAAGATTATTAAGAGAGATTATTAAGATTAAAAAAATTTCACAAATTAATTGGCACGTTGCCACAGTAAATATATTAATATATACAGTGTGTCGCATTTAAGATGAAGGCACCCCCCACATTTTCGCTATTTGAAGGAATACAAATTTGAATTTTTGCACAGTCAGACAGATTGATGGGTGACGTTTTTTAAGATACTCAACTGAAATCTGAACTTTAAACTAAGCCTACTACGAATTCCAACAAACAGGGTATTTTGCTTCGCGTTAGATATATCGAAAAAGTTGTTAAAAAAAGTTGTTTAGGTTATTCTAACCCCATATACCAAGTTTCATGACAAAATTCGTATTTTTAATTTTGTCATTATTTTGGTCTATACACAAAATTATTACAACAGAATCGTAAAAGAATCGAAAAATGAATTCGAATAGGCGGAGGACTAGTTGTGAGAGATCACATTTGATAGTTAATTATTTGTAGTATGAAAATTATTGTTATATACTATATACTTTTTCCTAAATTTGATCAATTACCAAAAATTGTTTTCCTATAATTATAAAATAATTATTCCTTTGTAAGTGCTATTTATTTTAGTGAAATATTTCAATACATGACACTACTGACAATGTGTTAAGTTTTTACTCACCATGGCACACTAATTATCAAATTAAACAAATAAACTTGTAATAATTTTGTGTATAGACCAAAATAATGAAAAAATGAAAAATGCGAATTTTATCATGAAACTCGGTATATGGAGTGAGAATAATATTCCGAACAATTTTTTCTAAAAACCTTTTTCGATATCTCAAACGCGAAGCAAAATATTCAGGATTGACCTTGTTTCTGAATTCGTAGTAGGCTGAGTTTAAAGTTCACGTTTTAGTTCAGTATCTTAAAAATGAGACCCATCCACCTGTATGACTGCGCAAAAATCTGTATTCCTTCAAATAGCGGAGATATGGGGGTGTCTTCATCTTAAATGCTACACACTGTATAAACTTTTTTTGTAATTGTATTTTAAAAATATTTTATGACGTACAATTATCATATATTTGTGATATTACTTTCAATATATAACAAAGATCACGATCGATTTAAATAATTAATTTGTAAAATTTAATATTTATAAAACACTCCTTATGAAAACCACAATACTATTTTACCTAAAAATTATACCTCAGTCTCAAATCTCAAAATTTGTATATTATGTATGTAATAAGTTTTTAGCTTTAAGGCTATTTGTGTTAAACTCAAAGAGATTTACCTCTAAACACCGAAACACATCAAGTTTGTTTTATTTTGATTTAATGTTCGTACGCACTAAAAAATATGTCAAATTAATCATTTCATCAATACTGCCAGCAACAGCGTCGATATTTTCTTCGGAACGTAAAGTTTAATGTCTTGTTTATGTATTAATATTGAGAATTGTTTTGACGATTATGTTCATAAAAGACACTATAAGTTTGAAGCACAGAACTCTGATTTTGATAATACATTTAGACAATTTGCAAGCATTGCTCTGATGTTAAACTGATGTTGCTCTAATGTAACGTAATGTCTGCTGTGATAAATTGACAGCGACCCTTATTGGAATTTCAAACACACTGAAAAATCACTCTTTATAAATTAAAAAAAAAACACCTTAAATCTAAGGTGTTTGGTGAAAAATATTTTCGATTAACTGAAATATACAGTAATTAAAACAAAAAAATATTTTAAGTTTAGGTGGTACTACTTCTCAAAATTACATAATTCTATATATTCAAGAAGGTAATACCAAATATTATTCTGTAATTCTTATTCTGTAATGATAAATCATGTGTACCATTAAATGAATGTAAAACAATTTATTAGCTATTTTGGTAAAGAAACGTCAAAAACACAGTGGGAATGATATTTTCAAAAGGTATAACAGCAAAATTCTATTCAAAGAGTTACGATCTTGTTTACCCTAAAAAGTGCAACGCTATATTCAAGAATGATCTCATTTTTATATACAACGGAATAAAAAAGGTTTATTTTCCCTTACCTCTCTAAAAAGAAATGAGAGTTCGGTTTACTGCTTCAAAAGTGTATATTGCCTATAAAGTTTTTAAATAAAAAAAATATATATTTGAAAATAATGCGCGTAATTTTATTTTAAAACTAAAAACTTATATCTATATTGCATAAGTAAAAACATAAAAATTTTGTTCTTTATAAAAGAAATATTTTAATATTAATTTAATGTTATTCTTGTTCAAATCGTTGTATTGAATTGATGTAAATATTATAAATACAGTTCCAGAATGTTTATATCGGCGCTACCTACTCATTGGCTAAGCAGTACATCCATTATAGCTTTCTTTTAAATTGAGTCATAGTCACAGTGGGATTGAATGGGGGTGAATTTATTGTGCCTGTTGAACAGCCTGGATATGATCCATTGTTCTGAATCCTATTTGCGCTCTTGGTTGTGCATCATTCAGTGTTCTTAGTACTTTATTTTTTAATATTCATGTGTTCATTTTTTATGTTGTTTTACTTTTTGTTTTTTCAGGCATTTTGAGTACACTTTTACCAGTATATTATATATAATGATAATAATTAAAACACTTGGTATTTATTTCACAATATATTCAAGATATTCTCTGACTTGTTTTGGCCTCGGGATCATTCTCAAAGAGAGTTATATACACACTAAACTAAAGTTGCATCGATGCTAAATAATAACAAAATAAAAAGCAAAATTTTGTGACCAATCTGGAGTATACGAACGGGCTAAACGGGGCAGATCTTTCACTGATAGGCTAAAACATAAATATTCAATTTTATGTAAGCAAAAAAAGAAGGGGTTTGCCGAACATTGTATGGATCAGAACCATTTTTTAACGCCAATAATGCCAAATTAATATATAGCTGTAATAAAAGCCGCCTGTTAAATTATTTGGAAATTCCCGAAATTAAAAAAGCCATATACGACGGTAAAAACCTAGTAAACAGCCAGCTAGACTTCGGAAATACCCTAATTATTGAAAGTGTCATGGATTTAACCAGACAAGAAAAACGACCTCCATTAGGCAGAACTTGGCAACTTTAGCTTAGTTTATACATAACTCTCTTTAAGAATGGTCGTGAGGTCAAGAATATCAGAGAATATCTTGAATATATTGTGTAATAAATACCAAATGTTTTAATCATTGTCATTGTTACCATATTTCACTAAAAGCCAACTGCGCAGTCAATCGAAAATATTTTATAGTTTGACCACCGATTTTTATTATTTCAGTAGTTATACCGTTCATTCCTGGAGCATTGCCATTTTTCATTGATTCTCTAGCATTTGTAACTTCATCCATCAAATCAGGCATTTGCTATTCCATGGGTATTTCTGTCTTTGACTGGACCTAATCTTCATTTAACTGAATAAAATATTTCTCACTTCTTTATGCGCCCTATGCATTGTGCAGTCCTCACGCATTGGAGCAAAAAATGTGTGTCCTTTTATTTGCATCCTAAAATATGAGTTCTTCATTCAGCTTATGTTTAACTTTGTTTATTCCCCTGTTTTCTTCCAATGTTTTTTGAAGTAACTGCTTGCTGCACCAGTGCATCTTCTTTCGAATACATTTTCTTATTGTCTTGGGTACTTTCAGCATACTCCACCCTTCCTAAAAGAGTTCCTGTATTCCTCATTGTCCGTCATTTTTTTATTGAACGAATTTTTGACTGTTTGAAACATTCTTCTGCTGGTTCTTTTGAAGTAGCAGTTTCAAGTACGTTGTTGTTGATTTCTTCATACTGATCTGTTATTTCCATCTCTTCTCATCGCTTTCAAAATCGCAGCCCCTCTGCAGCATCTTTCCAGAATCCTCGTTGTCCTTCCTCGGTCTTACTATAATTTTATGTTCCCTTCGACAGTTTATCTTAACTTTTGCCTGTATCATTCAATGATCACATCCAACCTTAAAATGACTAAGAACAGCAAAATTCCTAATTTTTTGTATTGTTCAACAAGATGTAATCAATTTCTTGTCTAGATGGACTTTTCAAGGTTCATTTTCTTCAGCAAAATCAACCGATCTATCACCCCTAGTGCCCGTCTCACCAATTTCATATGGGCCAGTTGAACTTTGAACTTGAACTTGAGAACTTTTGAACTTGAGTAAAATTTTTCATCCTTATAGTTTATAGTTGGTGTATAAGCTTGGATGATTTGTAACTTGAAATATTTATTCAGCTGAATAATTTCAAATTTTACGACACTGTCCTTCAGTTTTCAATTGATGCGGAATCCAATTCCGTCCATTCTGCACACACCGAATGTTTCTAGTACGTGACCAGTTATATACAGTTTGATTAGCTTTGCCTTATCTTCGTGTTTCATATAGCCCTATGATATATCAATGAATATTGTCGAGTTGAATCTACAGTTATTGTAGTCGGTCATCCTGGGCTTTCCTGGCCAATCGTGTCCAATATATTTAAAGATGTTACCAGCGCTTTCGGCCTCCTTCGCGGATGTTTTCGATCAAGCGGTATCCACTGCAGGATTGCCTTAGTCCATATGTCGTCCCATCGCCTCGCTATAGGGTCTGCCCATCTCTATTTCAATTGCTTTACTCTTCCTTTATATATATATATATATATATATATATATATATATATATATATATATATATATATATATATATATATATATATATATATATAAAGGGTATTCCATTAAGAGGTTTCGAATGTTGGAAACGAATAAAAGAAACGTTTCATAACATACCTGAAAGTTATTTATGGCAGTGCGAAGCTGGACAGTGTACAATTATACGTGGAATACAACATCTGTCAATGTCAATGTCAGGTTTCGAATGTTTTGCTTTGCTGGTCTTCTAATCTCAAACTTTGTTTATGTTATTCGGTTTCATTGTGGAATTCAGTACAATTTCAGCAATGGAGCGCTACACAGTAGAACAACGTGTTTACATTGCTAAAACGTATTTTCAAAATGGGTGTTCTGTGAGAGCCACATTTGGGCGAATTCGTGAATACTTTGGTGTATGCAATCGTCCGTCAGAAGTAACCATTCGCAAAATAGTGTGTAGATTCGAAACTACCGGATCTGTGAAAGATATCGAAACAAAAGTCCCGGAACGTCCTGCTCGTTCGGTTGAAAATATTCAGGCGGTTCCTGAAAGTGTTACTGAAAATCCATAAATGAAAACAGGCGCGCGCAACATTTGGGTATCAGCAGAACTTCAACGTGGCGAATTTTGAAAAAAGACTTAAGTCTACATCCTTACAAAATTCAGCTAACACTGGAGCTAAAGTCAGCCGACCATGGGTAACGCCGTGCATTTACCAATTGTATCCTACAGATGAAGGCAAATGACAATAATTTTTGCGATAAAATCTTGCGATCATTGCGATCACTTAAACGGTTACGTAAACAAAAAAAAAATTGTCGCATCTGGAACAATGAAAATGCTAGACAAATCCACGAAATCCCGATGCATGCTCAACGTGTCACAGTTTGGTACGGTTTTTGGGTTGAGGGTATCATTGGACCGTATTTTTTTGAAGATGAAGATGAACGAGCTGTTACAGTAAACGGAGAACGATACCGAACGATGATTGATGTTTTTTAATGGGATCAAATAATGGACATGGATTTAGAGAATATGTGGTTCCAACAAGATGGTGCGACATGTCATACAGCACGTGAAACATTGACTTTATTGCATACACAGTTTGGAGTGAGGCTGATCTCCCGGAAAGGGGACGTAAATTGGCCACCAAGGTCATGCGACTTGACGCCGCTAGACTATTTTTTGTAGGGCTATGTGAAGAGCAAAGCTTACGAATATAATCCGCAAACCATTCAACAGTTGAAAGAAGAAATTAGGCGAATAATTCGTGACATAACTCCGTAAATGTGTTCAGCAGTAATCGAGAATTTCAACAAAAGAATTGTCAGCTGCCAGAGAAGTCGTGACGGTCATTTGACGGATGTTGTATTCCACGTATAATTGTACACTATCCAGTTTCGCACTGCCATAAATAACTTTCAGGTATGTTATGAAACGTTTCTTTTACTCGTTACCAACATTCGAAACCTCTTAATGGAATGCCCTTTATATATATATATATATATATATATATATATATATATATATATATATATATATATATATATATATATATATATATATATATATATATATATATATAGCGCAGGGACAGTTAGAACCTAACATTGGTGAATATCAAGCAGGTTTTCGACCGGGCAGATCCTGCCCTGAACAGATCCTGAATCTGAAGTTGATTCTAAGACATCAAAAACTGTATAATAAAAATCTCGTCTGTACATTTGTGGATTTCAAAAAAGCATATGATTCTATTGACCGCGAATCTTTATTCTGAATCTGGAAAGAACAAGGACTAGATCTGAAAACGCTGGCAATTATTAAAGCAACGTTAACTAACACAAGGTCAAAAGTTAAATTCATGGGTGAGATCTCAGAGCCCTTCGAAATTAAATCTGGAGTGAGACAAGGGGATGGACTCTCGCCACTCTTATTTAACTGTGTTCTAGAAAAAGTAATACAGGAGTGGCGTGAAAAAAAGTCGGCCCTGAATATTGACTAGCCCATTAAACTGGGGAGAACCAACATCAAAATTGATTGTCTGGCATTTGCTGATGATCTAGCAATTTTAGCTCAAGATGCATTAACGGCACAGAAACAGATTGAAATCCTAAAAGAAACAGCAGAAAATGTAGGACTCCAAATTTCCTTTGAAAAGACACAATGCATGACCTGCAACAGACTAAGAACGCCATTTCTAAAAACAAAATATGGTAACATCAGACGAGTCTCTCAATTCAAATATTTGGGTGAAATAATCATGGAAAATGGGTTGGAAAAAGCGGCCAATAAGGGTAGATGTCAAAAAATGGAAACGGCATTGAGACTTACACAAAATATTTACAACAAAAAATGCCTATCTAAAAACACAAAACTGAGACATTACAACACAGTTATTAAGACAGAATGTCTATATGCTGCAGAAACGCTCATTTTGAATAGAAAGAGGGACATCGAGGACATTGAAAAGAAGGAAAGAAAAATCGTAAGAAAAATCCTAGGCCCCAAACAAATAACCAGCACAACATACCGACTTCGAGAAAACCAAGAAATCACAATACACAGATATACATAGCGATATGAGAAAAAGAAGACTTAAGTTTTACGGACACATAAAACGGATGAATCCGAGTAGGTTAACTAGACAAATAGTCGAATTTTATGAAAATAGGAGTAAAGCTAAAGTAGAAATAATTAAATGGATTGCTGCAATTAAAGAGGACCTAAGATCAGCAAATATTACACAAAGTGAAATTCAGGATAGAGGCTGTTTCAGACATAAGGTTAACGTTTGGAAGGTTGGCCAGAGAGAAAAATGTAGGAAGACTGGAACAACTTGGTCTGACGAAAGGAAAAAAGCTCATAGCGAAAGAATGAAATTAGTATGGGCACAAAGGAAGGCTAACAACAACAAACGCCTCTAATTGTACTTCGCGTGGTCCACTAGGGCCCATACCGTGAATAATAATAAATATATATATATATATATATATATATATATATATATATATATATATATATATATATATATATATATATAAATATTATATATATATATATATATATATATATATATATATATATATATATATATATATATATATATATATATATATATATATATATATATATATATATATATATATATATATATATATATATATATATATATATATATATATATATATATATATATATATATATATATATGTATATATATACATATAAATGAGTACAAAAACACCAAAAGAGTGGAAGAAATATAATGGAGATAAAAAAATGCAAAAATTACAGAGTAATAACGTTATGCAGTATATCAGCTAAGATATTGACTAGAGTATTAGAAAAAAGGATAATAAATATGAATCGTATAACTGTTTACGATTCATATTAATTTCTATTGTGAAAACATGTTGAAACAATAGATGATTGTTGCTTATTGTTTTGACATCTTTTTTTCTGACCATTTTCTATGTATCTTAAAACATGTTTCTGTAGCATTTGCCATTTGAAAATGTTACAATATATTTCGTAGGAAGATAGAATCATCTATTGATGCAAAACTATTGCCAGTCACAATAACCACCAAATGCGTGGAAGTGTATCTGATTGAAGCTTTTTTATGTAATTCTCTAATACATAGTAGTTCTAAATGGAATAAATCGATTGACGAAATAGCGAATAAATTGTAAACAACAAATTAATGGGGTATGTGTAAACTTTATCCCGATTATTACGATTAATAGTTATATTTTTGTGCCTGAACTAATTAAACAAATTATATATCATAATGATATTAACTTTTAAGCCTAGAGATGCTTTTTTTAAACGCAATTTAAATGAAATGTTGTCAGAGTAATCCACTCAGAAAAATAAATTCATAATTATGAAGCTTACATTAAGGAATTGGAATATTTTCGTTCTAAATTGCAACAGCTCGTTCCTTCTTAATAAGGAACTTCTTTAAATAAAAATGAGATGAAGTTTGCCTTTCTCATTAAGGCAAAAAGAACAGGTCATATACTATTAATCAAATTAGTTTTTTAATTCTTAAGTTTACATAAATAAAACAATAAGACATCTAAATATAGTTTGACAGAAGTTATTTGTCTCTTCTGGTATTGGAACATTTGGTTTAAAATACTAAACAACAAATAACTTTTTTTTAAAGTTCTCGCCGAGCCTTTCGTTAATAATGTTAGCATCATCAGGAGATTCGACGGTCAAACCGAATATTCACGGTTTCAAGGTCATACTCAATATTTGATGGAGCCAGTCTTACCCCACCCGCCGTATTCTCCAGATATTGTTCCCTCTGACTATCACCTGTTTCGGTTCATGGTCAGTCAAAAATTGGATCGATTCGTGGATCGCTTCAAAAGATGACCAGTTTTTCAACACAGGATTCCAATGCTGCCTGAAAGATGGGAAAAAGTAGTGGCCAATGATGGACAATACTTTGAATCATAAATGTATAACCAGTTTTTTACAATAAAGCCTTGAATTAAAAAAAATCGACAGGAGCAAATTTGTATACCTTTTGCATTTTGCTACTTAACTGCTTTTGTATGCATCTAAAGTCGTGCTTGATATTAGTTACAGTTTTAATAAGTTTTAAGTTACTAATATTTAATTATGGTCATGCTCCAGTGCATATTGGGACAAGATCGCTCATTTCTGTTATATATATAATATGGGCAATAGGTTCTTTGTATCTTGTTAATGTGAAGATTTTTGATCTGCCCAACATACCTTTGATCTAGGTATTATAATCCAGCAAAGTAGGATCCCGCAATCCTACGGGATCCAGCTTAATTTGAAGGCTTGGGGGGTCCCGCATTAGCTTGAGGATCCGCGCAATTCGTGAACTCGTTGACGAATCGCGCAAAATCCAGTCAAATCTGCCGCCCTTTCAATGGATCAGCGCGACGTTCCGTCGCTTTGCATGTCGTTCGCGTGCATGCACAATCCGCTCCGTGTCACACCACCATCTCTGTCTGACAGTTGACATTTGACTCATCACTCGTGTCAGGAAATATATAGTTTCGCAGACAATCCATCGTGTAGGTAAAAATATATTTTTTTTGCCTTAATTCAAGACAGTTGTATTGTATTGTGGTACTCTTTTAAACCTAACCTTACCTAACCAATAAACCTAACCTATAAACATAACCTTAAATCTAACCTATTTATTTCTCGATTTCCAACTAACTACAGAGTACGAAATTGCTTTACAGGTGCTATTCAAGATATCTCTTTCACAACCACATCAGGAGAATATTACAGAGAATAATGAAAAAAGTTTATGGCATTATTTTCAAAAATCTAAACGGGGCGAGAATGCAAAATGCCTGTTATGTTCTGATTTGTTGAAAATTACGTGAATGAACGTTTTACCACTAAAAACGCATTTTAACACAAAGCACTGGATAGGAAAAGGTCAATTACTTCGAAATACAGATTTAGTTCCCAAAGCTTCTATGTCAAAAATGTATGTTTTTGAGGAAGAAATCCTCCAAAAGAAAAGTAAAACTATAGACGGCTATTTCATAAAGGAAAATTCGATGGAAATAATGGTTTCCACGATGGTTTCGACCCCAATTCATTTTGTACGACAGATTTTAAAATATTTGTTTTCAAAGAGTGGGCTTTAACTTCCAAATTATTCTAATACAGATATACAGTCAGAGCAGTCTTTTTTGGCATTCTTCATAGCTGATTGGTGCCATACTCTGTCTGCCTACTTTTTAAGTTGAACACCTGCTTCTTCTCTATGGAATGTTGGACTTGATTTTCATTTTTGGGTTGGTTGTTCACATTCAACAAAGCACAAACCTTTTCGCGAAACTCTGTGACACTCACAGACTTTTTTCCAGTTACTTCTTTGATCACCACCATGCCGTTGACTAGAATAGTGTTTGTCAATAGTTCAACAACAATTTTCCGATACAAATTGATTCTGCGGTGTACCCGAGAGCTATAAGAAGGTTTTTGATCGGAAATATTAATAAACCCTTTGACTGTATTATATTCCACTATAATTGATGGTTTCGAAACATTACCTCCTTTTGTTGGAACTTCAACCATTTCTAAAACAGCTTTCATTGTGTCAGAAATAAAGCAATAAATAAAAAAATACAAAACAAATCCAACCCAAGACAATTTTTTGTTTCCTAGCCACCAGATCCACGTTTAAAAACCATGTAGTCCCTGTGAGACCCACATGACTTGGAACATTACATCTGAAACCAGAGTGTTCACCAGTATGATACACAAGGTCGTTAACGTGTTAAATGAAGATGTTATTGCATAAACACAGAACTATTTTGCAGAGTTCGACAAGCCGTACATTTTGGAAGCACTACAAAAGTTAAAAAACCGTTGGGTGAAGTGTGTCGAGCTAAAAGGCCACAAAAAGTCAAAATCTCATTTAGAAAGTACCTTATTTTTTTACTTTACTCTCGTACTACATTTCTTAGACTAACTTGACTATTTGCAGAGGAAATTATATCTAATATTCAGGGAATTAAAAGCTACTAACTGATTTCACCAGTTGAATGCCATTTTTACTTCATTTTTAAATTAAATCAGCTTTAGAAAACTCATAATTATATACGTCGTTTCAAAGCATAAAGTGTAAAAATCAATCAATCAATCAAATCAAGAATGACACAGTGAAACAACATGTCAATGCGCTTTTACTACAGTTGGAGTTTTTCAATAATTGTCAAAGATTCGAGTTGGTTTTTCTACGCTGTGTGCTGTTCTATTTACGTGAAAAATGAAAATTAGGTATCGATCCCTTATTGGTAAAGTCAAAACAAATTATGTCGATTGTCGATCAACTTTAAATTGGAATATTATGAATTACATTTCTTTATGCAATGTTGAAGTAACAGTTTAAATGTTAAATTGGTTCCATCGGCTTTTTGAAATAATATTTATTAAATATACAAGACCATTGTTATCTATGCTATCTTGCAATCGTATTGGGAGGGGCCATCGTTTTGCGTTTGTACGGTGGATGATAAAGGGTGTATCAGAATGATTTTTGTTTTTGATACTTAAAATTCAAGCTTGTTTGACTGGTGTTAAATTACAAAGAAATTTTTGAATTTTTATTTATAAAAAACAACCATCCGTGGCTTTCGTCAGTTATTATTTGCTTTAAAACATTTAAGTTAGATGGTAATGTGTTCGTAATGTTTTTAAAACTTTTCTTTTTAAGTAGCCTCATAGGGAAAAATAACCAGGTGTTAAATCTGGACTCCTCGGTCGCCATTTGATGTCCCCTCGGACTAATCACTCCTTCAGGGAATAAATCATGAAGAGCTACTAAAAAGTCATTCGTGACGGGGGAAGTTGCTCCATCTTGTTAGGAAAATATGTGGCGGTTGTAGACAAATCAAAATTTGCATTTCTGGAGCCAAAAAAATCCTATTCATATGACAATAACGATCGGAATTATCAGTCTGAGCGCAACAACAGTTATCTTCAAAAAAGTAGGGGCCGATAATTTCCTCGCTTATTATAGCAGCCCAAACGACAACCTCAGGCCAGTGTAATGGTTTCTGGTGCAGTTCCAGCGGATTGTTGGGAGCACACAGTGGAAATTCGATTCATTAGAAAACGTTTTAGAAGCTCCTAAAACGATTTTTCATTGTCCTGCAGAACTCGACTCGTTTAGCTCAATCATCAGGCTTCACCTCTTACAAAATAACAATGTTGTAGGTGTGGAATTGTAAATATTTTTTAATTATGCGATGAATCGTGAATCTGGGCAAATGTAGTACAGCTGGGCGGAGTCTTAGAGACTGTCTTGGATCGTCTCTAACAGACTGGCGAACGCGGTCAACATTTGTGTTCATTCTAGATGTCCTTTTGCGCCCAGTTAATTTATCCGGCATGGTGATTCCAGTTTATTCAAACTTGGGAACCCAATGCTTGATTAAATTTGCACTTGGTATATTTCTCATGGGCGCTAAATTAAAATGTGTCCTGTACAGACGTGGACCAATATTGTAGGAATCGTTGTTTTTATAAAACGCTCGCACGCAAAATGCGCGCTGTGATACCGTGAAACGATTGATCGCTACTAAACTTAAAAAGCCCGTCAAGCCCCCCCGCCATCTGTGTTTGGCGCCTAACAGACAAAACAAAAACGAAAAACATTCTGAGACAACCCTTAGTTATCGACGAGAACAAAATCGATGTTATTTAGGACATTTTCTCATTTGTTCGATTTTTTCATAACATTTTAATATTGAAATAAGTTATAAACTCCAGGTGTCGGTGTTGGGCCATAATTATCAAAAAAATAAAAGATGTATGAGAACTTTGGGAGATGAGAGTGAGAATAATGCAAAATATTTATTTATTCAAATAAATTTATTTTGTGTCCTTCAAAGTAATCGCCCCTCTCTACAATACACTTATTTTTTCCAACTTTAGTGATAGTAGAAAAGCAGTTGAGAATAAACCTCGTTCAAGAAAACATTCCATGTTAACTAATGAAGAAAGCACTACCAAAATCAAAAATCTTGTAGAGTAGTCGCAGATTAAGTATTATTAGAATCCATTGGAAAAAAAAGAGCTCAAATGTGTGTGGAACAATTAATACCTCACCATCACACACGGTAATAATTACTCATCGATTTTCGCTAATGAAACCAATATCGTTCCTCAAACACCACGTCTATCAGATATGACACCGTGTGACTTTTTCTTGCTCCCTCGGTTGAAGAAACCACTTCGTGGTTGCTGTCTGATCCCAAGGAGCCAAAATACAGTGTGGCGCAAAGTAAGGTTCTTAGTTTGTTCGCTCTCTAAATTTGAACGAAACATAATAAATAAATCAACTGCATAACAAATGAATGAAAAACAAATGAATGAAATACTAGATACTTTTTTATTACACATGAAAAATAATATCGACCAAATAACCACCGTTCTTCTGCTCGCAAACATATGCTCTTCTCCTAGCGTTCTCAAAGACTCTTCTCTGCATCTCAGGAGATATCGTAGCTATCTCATGCCGAATATTGCCCTTTAGGGCCTCGATGTTTGGAGGGTTTTTGGCATATCCTTGAGATAGTCCTCGAGATAACCCCATAAGAAAAAATCTGGGACTGTCAGATCCGGTGAGCAAGGTGGGAATCTCACATCACCATTTTAGAATTATTGACGTTAACCGATTATTTTCAAAAAACAAGATGAATTTCCTGGTTCACCGAGCAATCGTGTACCTTTTCCGTTATTCTCTGATTTTCATATGAAAATAAAAAAGAAAAAATTAAAAAACTACAAGGAACTTAAAAAGTTATTACTTTTTGATAATATATATTGAACAAAGACACAAAGAAAGAAATATTTTTAGGGTTAGAGGCGCATCAGCATCTAAGTGCTGATGCCCCTCTAAGGACCCATTCTTGGTAAAATCCTTACCTATAAGTCTATCAGGAAGCTTACCGGCTGGTGAGTGTCCGACGTAGAACACTTCTCAGAAGGCTTCCCTCCTTACCCAGTATTTAACTGGCGTAACTGAGGGGTAATCCGTTGTCGGATTTTACACTCTTGCCTAGAAACAATCATAAATAGGTAGGAAGTAAATACAGACAGAAGAAAGAAAGAAAAACAACCATCCGAGCGCTGGAATCGAACCAACCACCGCCCAATGCGGCACAGCAGCGGCAAGCCGACGCTTTAGCGTCTAGACACACCAAGGCGACCGGTATATATATATATATATATATATATATATATATATATATATATATATATATATATATATATAGGGTGTCTCAAAAATCAACGTAAAGCTGGAAAAGGGCAGGTGATGAGAGTTATCAGAAAAAAAAAATTACTCATGTTCTTTTAAAATTATACTTTGAAAATGCACAGCCTGTAATAACGAGCCTGTAATGATAATTACTGAGACTAGAAATCTTTATTTTCTAATCTTATTAATTGCTGTCTAAAACTAAAATTTTGCTGCAGTTTTAAAGAAAATATTACTTCAGTTACTTTCCGAAGGTATGGTTAAGATATGTGGATGACGTTTTTGCCATGTTCGATTCGAAAAATGAAAACTTAGATGATTTTATTAAGAATTTAAATAGTAAATCCCAAAATGTAATATTCAAGCATGAATTCGAAAACGGCTATAGTTTACCATTTCTGGATGTTTTAGCCAGTAGAAATAATAAAAATAGGTTAGATTTTGATATTTTTAGAAAAAACACCACCACTTCGAGATACATTCCTAACGATTCAAATCGTAGCTACCAAAATAAGATGGCTAGTTTAAATTTTATGGTAAATAGATTAATTAATTTTCCTTTAAATAAAGATAATTATAACAAAGAATTAAAATTAATTAGGGAGGTATCTAAAATTAGTACTTATAATAAGAACATTGTAGATAAAATAATAAGAAAACATAAGTTTTAAAAAAATTATTGAGAGAATCTTCGACTTTTCAAAAGGATCAGAACACAAATAAATTCATGGTAATACCATTTGATGCCCAATTAACAAGAGGGCTAGACAAAATTTGAAAAAAGTGGACATTAAGGTTGTGTACAAACCATATAATAAATGAAGAGAAGTTCTGGGTAATCCAAAGGATAAAGTACAGCAACATGAAAAGTCGGGGTTTTACGAAATTTGTTGTCAAGACTGTGATCGAAGGTATATTGGGCAAACAAAAAGATCCATATTGACAAGATATAAAGAACATATTGCCCACATTAGATATGGGAGAAATGAAAAATCTTGTGTTGCCCAACATGCAATCGAACATGACCACAGTATAGATATTAGTAATTTAAGACTAATTAAAAGTGTTAATAATAATAGGGCTTTGGATACATATGAAAACATTCAAATAGAAAAATGTAATAAAATCATGATAAAGGACCTATTCCGTTCTGTCAACAATTTTCAATTATTAATGTAAGGTTTAGTAAACTTCACGGTTTATGATTTTTACATGCTTCGTTAGGTAGGAACATAGTTTCATATAAATAGAATATTAGATTAAATCATCTCCTGATGATGCTAACATAGTTAGCGAAACGTGCGCCGAGAAGTTAAAAAAAAAGTGATTTGGTGTTTAGTGGTAAATCTCTTCAAGTTTACTGTTGCCTGTTGAAATGCAGTACGCTAGCCTGGTTTCTTCTTTTAGGGTCATGCATTCATGTACTAACTCCAACAAGCCACTAGGATATTTCTTCTAGTACAGGTGCTTATTTTGATTTAAATTTTTATGTAAATTTGTTTCGAATGTGTCCTTTCTGAAAAAAATATTTTACTATAAATCATCAAGACACATCTTCTGTTAAAAATAAGGTTTCGGGTTTTTTTCGGGTAAGAATCGCGTTGCTATTTTAATTATTTATAACTTTTAAAAGAAACAAAACCCATTTTTTCTATGTTTATTTCGTGTTAAATATTTTTTTGAAAATTATGTCAATCAATATTGAACCAATGCAACTTTATGCCATTTTTAACATCTCGGGTGTTGTCCTTGAGTTGCTGTTGCTTTGGGACTTTTTATGTAAACCTTTTCCTAAAAAAATACCCAGAAAACATTAACTTCAATTTGAAATTCTTCAATTTGATCATCAATCAGAAGTAATTTATGATGACATTACAGTATCCTAATCACTTTTTATGGCCTATAGGCAACAGGTATTGAGCACTAGGGAAAGGGATCTTATGCAAGTGAAAGTCACTTCTCAAAATTTGACCTGAAATATTTCCAAATGCTGCATTATTTTGTTGAATCGACGTTTCTGGAAATTCCTTCACAATTTGCTTGACTTATGCAACATTTCCATTGTTTCGCACTGTTCTTTGACCTCTAATGCCGGGCCTATCTTCAACTGTTTTGATTTCTTCAAATTACTTGACTAAACAATAAATTATCGACAGCTAAATTTTCGTTTATTTGCAACAACTGAATTAATTTTTAATCTAAATTACAAAAATTTCACTGTGTTCTTTTAACATGTATTTATTTATATATAATATAACTTCCACATCCTCACTATTCAACAGCCAAACGGCCACAAATATTAAGAAAAAAAACTTACGCCAAAACAAAATGATAGTGTGATACTTGCCCCACCATTTAGAAAAGGTCAGCAAGACAAAAGGCCAGGCAAATGTAATAACTTACTTGAATTTTTCATGATTTTTATTATTAAACAGTAATAACAAAATATAGAAGATAAGAGGATTGTTTAAAATAATATTGTTAATGAGAACTAAACAGATATTTATTTGCAACCTCATTTTATATAAATAAGGCGGAAAAAGAAGTAGGTTTATTTGGTTTTAATGCTAGAGGGGCATCAGCAACTATGGCTATTTAGCGACTAAACCTACAGCTTAATGTGAGTTCTGAACTACGGTCCTTAGCTACCAATAACTCCGGTCAACACTCATTTCGAGCTATCAACTCTTGGTTTTTTAATTCCATCGAGAATTCCAGACAGTACCGACTAGCGAGTGACCTACTTAGATTACCTCTGATCTTACCCAGCCTCGAACTGGTATGACTTAGGGGACATTCCTAGTCGGATTTTACACTCTTGTTTGTTGAAATGTAATACGTAAGCCTGGCCTCTCCTCGAATGGTCACCCATCCAAGTACTAATCGCAACAAGCGACGCTGCACTTCGACCTCCAAGTCATCGGATTCCAGAAACCAACCTCCCAGCCTTGTGGAAAGAAAAGCTAATGTAACTTTATCAATGGTTACACAAATTAATATTAATTAGTTAAAACATTATGGAAATTAATAATTGTTGGATTTTAAATCTGTTTTGTGACAAAATGTAAATGAAAGTTTTTAACAATTAGATTTTTAAAAAATTTAATCATTTGATCTCTTAATTTGAGGAAATTTAGATATGCTTTACTTTTATCCAAGGAAAGTAATAAGCTCGAAAATTTCCGACCACCGAAAGTATGTTAAATTTTCCTATTGGAATTATACTTCGGCGTTTTGGAATTGATATACTTTTCCTTATATACCCACATTACTCCAGAAACTTATCAGAACAGCTCAGTGCTACCGCTATTATTGTGTGGTCTTTTATCTTTCACGCTAAGTAATCTTCAAGAATTGTGCACCCAGCGTATTTGGATCTCATGCAAAGGAAATCGTATAATGAACTGCACTATTAACCCCCGTGTTATGTTCTGAAGCTCTCCAGCAAGACACTTTACCCTACTTGGCTCAACGATATCGGATGTCAAACAAAAATATATAGCCCTCCGCTTGGAAGATATCACGAAAATATATTCGCTTTTTCTTTGTCAAATGTTCACGGTTGTTCGTAAAATTCGTAGAGATTTTAGATTAGTTGTTCTTTAAACGCTTGTAAACAAAAATTCGTACTGGATTCATTTATTATAACTCATTTCTTTTAATGTCAATCATTTATTATTATGAATATGTTTTCACAGATTATTAATTCCTGTGGTATTTCCACTGTTTACTTTCGGATTAGCTTTGATTTAAATTCAGTCAGTCAAGTTGATTCAAATAAATAAACAAAAATATGTAATATCTAAAATTTCCATCATTCTTAGAGTAGTGACTAATTTTAGGTAACTTTTTATTTTTTTCTTCGGACTACCTCTTTCTCATTGGTTTCTCGCTCCCACTTAGATATTTTCTAGAACTAAACATGTTGATTTCTTAATTAACTTTCATAATTAATTTGATTTGCCTCTATTTGCAGATTCAATAAAACAAAAACTACGAAAAATCAAAGATACAAATGACCAATTGTCATAACAATCAAAAGAAAAATCCGTAGTAGAGCCCTCCGTATAAAAAATAGAAATCCGGGATTCCCCTAACATCGTTCGTCGCTAGATCGCCAGCGCCACCACGACAAAGGTACTTTCTTGGTTAACAAATGCGGGAATTCCCCGAGCATCACTAGCTCGCCCGCGCCACCAAGGTTTCGTGACAAAAAAATAACCAATGGATGCGTTCTAAAATTGATCGATATCCTTTTCTTATGAATGCGTTTAAATCTTAATAATTTATTTGTATTAGTGTATGATCTTTAGTTCAGTCTAACTTTAATTGATTTTAAGTACTATTTAAATATTATATACTAATTATTGATTTATTTGTCCGTTACTTTGTGATAGTTCATTTTTTAAAAAGGAATAAAACAATTTTATACTTTGTTATTTCTCATTTTTATTTTTAAAAATGTGTGTGAGTATAGTTTCGTAAAACGATTTTACATTCTCAAACACTATTTTAAAACTAAGGTTTTACAGCTGTTTATCTATCCCATGTACCTAATTTTATACTGTTATTGGGGTTAATTTTTTACAATATTTTAATTAGTGGGGAAATTCGAAGATCCGTATTATCGTTTAATAGCTGTCTAGGCGGGTCTTTATTATATTTATAAATTTCAATGGCTTCTAAAATGTTTAATTTTTTGCTTTTTGGCGCTGTATGTAAAATTTTCAAATTTGCAATATCGGGAAATATATGTCCGGTATCTATGAAATGGTTCACAAAATTAGAGTGATGTTTCTTTAATATGTATACAGATTTATGTTCTTTGAATCTGGTCTGAAAATTTCGGCCGGTTTGTCCCACATAGCAGCTATTGCACTCGTTGCAACTAAACATATAAAATACATATTTTGTATTTAGTGATGTTTTATCTTTGGTATTAAAAATTCATTTACTGGTTGAATAGGTGGTTTTAAACGCTATTTGCAAATTATGTTCCCTCAAAGAGCAAGTTATTTGTTCTGAAATTGGACCGAAATATGAAATTTTACAGTATATTTTATCATTTGTTTGTTTTACTTTTGGATATACTTGATGAATTAGTAATTGTTTCCATTTTTTATTTATTAGGTAACTAATTTCTTTTTCTTTGAAGCCGTTATTTTGTGCTATTAGTTTTATTTTTTGCAGTTCTATTTTTCTATTATTTTCAGATAGTGGAATTGTGAAAGCTCGGTGGATCATAGACATATATATATGTATAGACTTATAGATATGTAGCATAATTATGTGTAATGGGGTGGATTGATTGTTTTGTAATTGTTATATCTGAGTAAGTGGGTTTTTTATAGATATTAAATTCTAGTTTATTATTTTGTTTGGATAGTGAAAGGTTCAGAAAATGTATGGTTTGATTTTGAGCTTCATGAACAAATGATAAAAAGTACTGCAAAATTTCATATTTCAGTCCAATTTCAGAACAAATAGCTCGCTCTTTGAGGAAATATAATTTGCAAATAGCGTTTAAAACCACCCAGTCAACCACTAAATTAATTTTTAATGCCAAAGATAAAACATCACCAAATACAAAATCTGGAGTTTATATGTTAAGTTGCAACGAGTACAGTAGCTGTTATGTGGGACAAACCGGTAGAAATTTTCAGACCAGATTAAAAGAACATAAATCTGCATACATATGAAAGAAACAATACTCTAATTTTGCGAACCATTTCATAGATACCGCACATATATTTCCCGAGATTACAAATTTGAAAATGTTACATACAGCGCCAAAAAGCAAAAAATTAAACATTTTAGAAGCTATTAAAATTTATAAATATAATAAAGACCCGTCTAGACAGCTATTAAGCGATCAAACGGATCTCCGAAATTTCCCACTCTTTAAAATATTGTAAAAAACTAACCTCAATAAAAGTATGAAATTAGGTACATAAGATAGATAAACAGCTGTAAAACCTTAGTTTTAAAGTAGTGTTTGAGAATGTAAAATCGTTTTACGAAACTATAGTCACACAAATGTTTAAAAATAAAAGTGATATACAAAGTATAAAATTGTTTTATACCTTTTTTTTACTATATATTATATAAAATTTATAATTTTTACAAAATTTTGTCACCTAACTATAGTGTGACAAAATTTAGTAGTTTAGTAGCAAAGTTTAGTAGAGCTAGTCATCCTATACTGTACCAGTTCTAAGAGGAAACCCCAGTCAAAATGATTTGTTATTGATATTGAAATAGATTTATTATTCGACAGGATAAAGAAAGTGTCGTTACTGTTCCAGGTCCCACAGGGCTCCGGTGCATGGGTATTTTTTTATGTTCTATATCCTTAAAGTTAATAAAAAATTTTACAAAAAATTCATTGTTTTTAAAAAAGTATTTTTGGGTAAATATCTGGGTTCAAAAGAACAACAAAATATTTCATATATTGTGACAGAATGATTTGTTGTCGCATGAAATATAAAAAAAAAATTCAAAACAGATTGTTGTTTATGAATTTATCATTGACTTAGGTAGATTAACATTTGATGTATTGCACTAAATATATCAATATACCAAAAGTCAACTGCAGACCTTGTCATAAGGTTTCAGAGATTCTCATGCATTATTCAGGCCCTCGTCTAACTCGAAGCGTCACGCCGGTTTAGATGAAATTTCGTAAACTGAATATTTCTTCTTCGCAAAGTAATTGAAACAGGGCTTGAAGTAATATTTGGATAGCAGTAAAATTATTAGCATAAATAATTGATTACCAAATTTTTGTTACCTGTTACACCTTTCTGTCAGACGAGAAATCTGAAATTTTGAATATGCAGTGAAATGATTTAGACTTAAACAGACAGAAACGTAGTAGTTTTTTTAATATACAGGGTGTTAATGAAATATTCTGCCAGACTTTTTTGGCAAATTCTACATCACAAAATAACACAAAAATATCATATGAATATGAGTCCGGAAATCCTTCGTGTTCGAGATAAAGGGGGTTAGTTAGATTTTTTTGTTTTTGTAAATTATATCTTCCGCATAAAGAAATATATTGTAACCAAACTTAATACAAATCTGTGGCACTTAGTTTTGGACGTGTAAGTCATTATCAACTGAAATAGTTTGGCGTAATTGTTACTTTACAATATATTAGGGGACAAGGCAGAAATATGCATAAGTATACTAATGCAGAATTAGCCCATATTCACCTCTATTAGGCCCTTTTCACACTATCCACGCCACGCCACTCCACACAACATGTCGTCAACAGATTGGTTCCTTATCAACGTTCTAACCGTTCTAACACCTTATCCACTTGAAAAGTGAGACTTTTCAGTTCAGTCTGTTTTTGCCATCGTCATAGACTATCGACTGAAGAGTTGACTGGCATGAGTTTAATTGTCCTTCGAAGTTTAAGAAGGCGCAGGAAAAAAAAAAGAAATTTGGGTACACCCACACAAAAAAGCAGCGCTTTTGGCTATTTTGAGGAGCTCCTTGATAATCCCATAAAGTTTTTCACATTCTTTCATATGAGCGTACAATCATTTCAAGAACTCTCTGCACTTTTAGAAGAAAGTTTGCCCATACAAGACACCGTCTTGAGGAAGTTTATTACACCTCAGCAGATGCTGATAGTAACATTGGATCATTTCTGCATACTTGAAAACAATGCATTGCACTTGAATAATCACCACGTTCCAAAAACATTAATTTTTCTTTACTTCGTCTATTGACTTTTCACTATCAAAAAATTCCATATAATCAAAATTACAAAAAAAAGTAATCAAAATAAAAAAAAAAACAAAGAACAAACTTGGAGTCAAATAAGCACTAATAACTGATATGATTAACCACGTGCGTATTGTGGTTGTGCAGTGGATGGGGCGTGCTAGAGTATGAAAGAGCCCATTGGTTCTTTCAGGTCTACTGTTGACAAGAGGTGGTGTGGCGTGGATGGGAGTTGCGTGCATGTGGCGCCCACGTGCTGTTAATCTCGAGTGAAACCCTTGTGGCTGAGTATAATTGTGTGACGTGGCGTGGCGTAGATAGATATGTAAACCCCATCTACTCCTGTGTACTTGGTGTGGCGTGGCGTGGCGTGGAGTGGCGAGGAGTGGATAGTTTGAAAGGGGCCTTACGGATTGGCCAATTGTAATGCCAGAAGAGCAAGACTTTTGTACCAGGCAGCATTTCCACTACGCGCATGTCCTAATAGAAGTATGTTTCCAGATATTTACCTGCGTTTAAGGGAACAAGGTAAATTCAAGGTGCAATAACAAGATAGAGGCCGAAATAGTGATATTAGAACCCCAGATACGGAAGAACAGATCTTAAACGCAATAGCCGAAAATTCAATGTACAAAGATCATTACAGCATATATGGACATTTCTCATGTCACTATGTAGAATGTTTTAAAGGAACACCACTTATACCCTTACCATATTCAGAGTGTACATGCATTGCTTCCAAGGGATTGTTTGCCCCGCTTGACATTTTGTCATTGGTTTCTTCAACATACAGTTGATCCCAATGTTCATATTTCCGTGCTATTTACTGATGAAGCTCAATTCACAAGAAAAAGAATAATAAATTTTCATAACAATCATCTTTGGGCAGAAAAGAATCCTTATGAAATTATTCAAGCTCGACACAATACCAGATTGCCGTCAATATTTGAGGTGGAATAATTAACAACTGATTGATCGGACCATTTTTTTACCAGCAACACTAACTGGGGAGGTGTATTCGAGATTTCTCCCCGAAGATCTGTCTCAGAATCTTCGAATTGCTCGAAGATGTCACATTAGACGTTAGGAATAGATGATGGTTTATGTAAGACGGTGCTCCGGCACATTTTATTCGACAGGCCCGAGACATATTGGATGAAAAATGTCCAAATCAGTGGATTGGAAGAGAGGGTCCAGTGCCTTGAACAGCCCGATCACCAGACTGTAATCTACTTGACTAATTTCTTTGGGGATACATTAAATTATTAGTCTACAGTACTGAAATAGAAGGTATCGCGATGTAGAGGAGAAGAATTAGGCAAGCTTTTGATAAAATTTGCAATACATCTCGAATTTTAGAACGAACGCGTGAATCAATGGTGCGTAGATTTATGGCATGCATAGAGGTTGGTGGAAGCCATTTCGAGCATCTAATTTAAATATTTTGTTTTTTAATTGATAAATATATTTAGAAATATTTGCTTTAATACAGCGAAGACCAAGAATTTTTTTGGTTGTAAATTCCTAAAAGAGATCAATTACCTCCATCAATGTTGACCTGTGGAGTATGATATTATAATTTATTTATAGTCCATTATGTAAACCTCTGAGTATGATATTTGATAAAAACAGTCCTTCACAGAGTCCTCTTATTTTTCAAATCCTTATCGAAAAACCTTTTATGCACATAAAAACCTGTGTGTTAAGTGAAAAGTCAAGTTTACTATGAAACCGAGGTAGATACGAAACAATGTCAGTGATACACTTTTTGTAGAGAATAATATTCTGTGTTGAAAAATGTATTTAAGTTTACTTTTGAACGGGACTGTACTAATTGCATTGCACACTACAAACGAAACAATTGATGTATTAAGAGAATATTTTCCTGGACGGGTTATTGCAAGAAACACTTATTTTAATTGGCCACCAAAATCAGTTGATTTGATCCCGACTGTTTTCTTTGGGGTTATGTGAAAAGCCAGATCTATAAGAACAACCCACAAGCGATTCCTGAACTACAGGAAGACACAAGAGGCTGCAAGAGGTGGTCCTTTGGCAGATGTATTGTATTTCGTGTTCAAATGGCATACACCTATGTATGCCATTTAAATATAATATCCCATATAATATTGTAAAAAATGTATTAATATACATTGTATACAACTATTGTAACTTTCGATAGTAACAATATTACCTACCGTGTATTCTAGAATCTGTAAAACACAATATTTACGAGTTACAATTTTTATTTATCACACTGTAAAATTAAAAATAAATCTCAGCTGATATGAAAATCAAGACTTGACAAGAATATTATAAAAATATTAACAGTCTGCTATTTATAAATAGCAATCATTAAAAAAAGACTGATATATCGACTATGGTATAAAAAATCGGTAGGTAGCCAACGTGAGAATAGTAATGGCTCGCGCAGATCCTTGATAACGATTTCAAAAAGCCTGCCATAGAGTGGAACAAACCGTGTGTGACACTCCTGAACCCAAGGAACAATTTGTTTGTGGTAAGTCTAAATTTCCTGTATTATTATGTACATTTTTTAATTAACTTTTATAATTAAAATTTGATATTTTATTTATTCAAAATATACAGAGATATTTGTAAAATCCACAAGTGATTATTTCCTTTTTATTATTAAATATAATACGGCGGCGTTGGCACAACGGCTTCTGCTGTGGTTTGCGGTACACCAAGGAAGGTCAATTGGGTTTTTGAATAAAAAATAATTATCGATTTTTTTACTTTATTTTAAAACTTTATCATTAATTATATTGATAGTCGACGTGAAAAGCATTTAGAAAACTGTTTGCAATTAATTATTGTGAATTAAAAGGTATACAATTTAATATAAAACCACGTGACTACGAAAGCGCCGCGATTGGCTGCCATATTTGTGACGTCATTATGTTAAAGTGTTTTCACATAAGTACTATCAACGGCTGCTAGCTGTGTATAAACTGTCAAAATTTTTAAAATTTAATGCAAAAAAAAATGTTGGTTACTAATTTAATACAGTAATGTGTGACAGAGAGTTCATAAAGACTCAAAAATTAATTTTCATTTTCAATTAATTCATTCATTTTTGAGAAAATGACATTCGATTTAATTCAGCTGAAATTCGGGGTGCCAAAACATCAATTTGAGTTTCCAAAAAATAATAACGTTAATATAAATAAGAAACAAAATAGAATTAAATTATTTGTAGGGTGTCACGCGCAAGTTACGATGACAAGGCTATAGGTTATGTTCACTTTAATCGTAAAAATGTATTTGTACTTTGAAAGGACGTATACGTCGAGTTTTGAGTAAGCTTATACAGTTACCTTAATTATTTTACCTTTTGTATATATTTGATGACAGGTGGACAGGTGGCTGCATGGAACCATTGATTTCGACGTTTAATATTTTGTGGCACATTCAAAAACATTTTTTCGAGTGTTGTTGTATTGTACAAAATGGTACGAAACAGGCACGATAACTAATTAGATTTAACATTTTCAATACATTTATCAATACACTGATGATAATAAACTTGAAAAGATTCACCACTAAACACCAAATCACTTTTTTTGAACTTCTCGACGCATTTTTCGCTAACCATGTTAGCATCATCAGGAGATGATTTAATCTAATTCTAAAACTAAACTATGTTCTATTTATATGAAAATCCTACCTAAAGAAGCGTGAAAAAATCGTGAACCGTGAAGTTTACTAAACCTTACATTAATAATTCAAAAAGTTGACTGAACGGGATAGGTCTTTTATCTCGGTTCATGAGTTTCTTACATTTCTCTATTTGAATGCTTTCATATGCATATAAAGCCCTATTATTATTATTAACACTTTTAATTAGTCTTAAATTGCTAATATCTATACTGCGGTCGAGTTCGATTGTATGTTGGGCAACACAAGATTTTTCATTTCTCCCATATCTAATTGTGGGCAATATATTCTTTATATCTTATCAATATAGATTTGCCCAATACAACTTCGATCACAGTCTTGACAACTAATTTCGTAAATCCCCGACTTTTCATGTTGATCTACTTTATCCTTTGGATTACCCAGAACTTCTCTTAATTTATTATATGGTTTGTACACAACCTTAATGTCCAATTTTTCAAACTTTTGTCTAGCCCTCTTGTTAATTGGGTATCAAATGGTATTACCATGAATTTCGTTGTGTTCTGATCCTTTTGAAAAGTCGAAGATTCTTTCAATAATTTTCCGAACTTATGTTTTCTAATTAATTTATCTACAATATTCTTATTATAACCATTCACTTCAGATACCTCCCTAATTAAATTTAATTCTTTGTTATAATTAACTTTATTTAAAGGAGAATTAATTAATCTATTTACCATACATTTAAACTAGCCATCTTATTTTGGAATCATTTGAATCGTTAGAAATTTATCTCGATGTGGTGGTGTTTTTTCCAAAAAATATCAAAATCTAACCTATTTTTATTGTTTCTACTGACTAAAACATCCAGAAATGGTAAACTATCGTCGTTTTCGAGTTCATGCGTGAATATTATATTTTGGAACTTACTATTTAAGTTCTTAATAAAATCATCTACGTTTTCATTTTTCGAATCGAAAATGGCAAATACGTCATTCACATGTCTTAACCATATCTTCGGAAAGTAACTGAATTCATCTTTTGCCTCGGTTTCAAATTTATGAATAAGTTGGCCAAGAACGGTAGCAGAGGATTGCCCATTGCCGTTCCTTCTTGTTGTTCGTAAAACCTGATATTAAGCAGAAAACAATTTTGCTTCATACATAATCTTGTTAAGGAGATGTACTCAGAAACAATCTTGTTATTAAAACCTAAGGGAGAATAACCTGAGGGAGTTACTCGAGTTAAACGGTTTTATTAACAAAATTGTTTCTGAGTGCATCTCCTTAACAAGATTATGTATGAAGTAAAATTGTTTTCAGCTTAATAACAGGTTTTACGAACAAGAAAGAACGGTAATGGGCAATTCTCTGTCACCGTTCTTAGCCAGTTTATTCATGGGTAAATTTGAAACCGAGGCAAAATATGAGTTCAGTTACTATGGTTAAGATATGTGGATGACGTTTTTGGCTTTTTCGATTCGAAAAATGAAAACATAGATGATTTTAGTAAGAACTTAAATAGTAAATCCCAAAATATAATATTCACGCATGAACTCAAAAACGACGATAGTTTACCATTTCTGGAGGTTTTAGTCAGTAGAAACAATAAAAATAGGTTAGATTTTGATATTTTTAGAAAAAATTCCACCACTTCGAGATACATTCCTACCGATTCAAATCATAGCTTCCAAAATAGGATGGCTAGTTTAAATTTTATCGTAAATAAATTAATTATTTTTCCTTTAAATAAAGATAATTATAACAAAATTAAATTTAATTAGGGAGGTATCTGAAGTGAATCGTTATAATAAGAACATTGTAAATAAATTAATTAGAAAACATAAATTCAGAAAATTATTGAAAGAATCTTCGACTTCTCAAGAGGATCAAAACACAAAGAAATTCATGGTAATATTAGATGCCCCATTAACAAGAGGGTTAGAGCAAATTTTGAAAAAAGTGGACATTAAGGTTGTGTACAAACCATAATGGGTAATCCAAAGGATAAAGTAGATCAACATGAAAAGTCGGGTAATTACGAAATTTGTTGTCAAGACTGTAATCGAAGGTATATTGGGCAAACAAAAAGATCCATATTGACAAGATATAAAGAACATATTGCCCACATTAGATATGGGAGAAAAGAAAAAATCTTGTGTTGCCCAACATGCAATCGAACATGACCACAGTATAGATATTAGTAATTTAAGACTAATTAAAAGTGTTTATAATAATAGGGCTTTGAATCAAATAGAAAAATGTAAGAATATCATGAACCGAGATTTAGAACCTATCCCGTTCAGTCAACTTTTTCAATTATTATGTAAGGCTTAGTAAACTTCACGGTTAATGATTTTTACACGCTTCGTTAGATAGGGTTTTCATATAAATAGAACATAGTTTAGTTTTAGAATTAGATTAAATCATCTCCTGATGATGCTAAAATGGTTGGCGAAACGTGCGTCGAGAAGTTCAAAAAAATTGTTTGGTGTTTAGTAGTAAATCTACTCAAATTTAGTGTTTCAAACCAAAGGTTCCAATAAAAAATTGATCAACTGATGATAATAACAATGTAATGTTGAAGGGAAATAAACATTATGAAGCAACACGCGCTCGGGGTTTTTCGGGAACTGTCGGCACACCATCGGTACTAGGTTTAAAAATGTATTTTAAATTTGATATTATAAGAACGTTTTAATTATAAGAAAAAAATTTAAATAGTTTTATAAAATTTATATATGGCCTTTCCATTTCTAAAAAAAAATAACATTCCAGTTGCTCTCTCAACTAATGTCTGGGAACTTCAATATATTGTTTAATTATTGATTTCCAAATATTTAGTACGTTGAGTCTGTTTTGTTTGTCTACGTAGTTTGTATTTTTGTTTAGATGTCGGATTTTTTCTATTTCGGCTGCTTCTTGAATAGCTCTTGTTCTATAGTTCTCGGTTTTTAATCAACATCAATTCTGAGGCATTTTTCTATATGGCATTGATATGGAACCGATGTAGTTTGTTTCTAACCTCCCATGTGTGTTCTTCGAGCCGAACTAATATTCCTTTGTTAATTTGTCCCACGTACGGCTGGTTTTAAGTCCTTTGGGATTTCTGATATCTGAAGTTATTGTTTGGTGTTGTTTGTACGGGATTGATATGTTGTGTTTTCGTAATAGTCGTTCAATGCAGCCATATGTTTTCGACTTTTGCTGTTAGTAGTTTTGTTGATTAATGGGCTTCCTTATTCTGTAGACTAAATAACCGTTTTGATTTAGAATGTCGGTAATGTTTCTAACGCCTTCGCCCAATTGGAGTCGTCGGAAAAGCCGGAAAACTAAATGTGTTGGCAACTGCCTGTAGTTATTATGAATGCTGATGAGACTATACTATATATAGTGATGAGATTAAATGTGAGTTAGCTTTTGATAGACTTTGTTGAAAGCACCCATTTTGCAGTTGTAAATTAAACGATTTTTTCAGGTGGATGGAGTTTAAATGGTATCGAAATTTCGCAACCTATTTTTTTTTCCAAATGACCAAATGACAAATATATATGCGATAAATAGAACTTATAATTTTAGTTTAACAAAATTAAGTAGCACTGCGGATGTTATAAAAATAAAGATAGATAAATAAAAACTTATATAAATGTAAACTAAAAATGCAAAAATATTAATTTTCCTGGGCGTGTCTGATCATTTTCTAGTTGTGTATTAAGACATGCAACTATTGAGTGTGCAAACTCGACAAGTCTAACTAGCCTATCGCTCGAATAATTATTTTTTTGCAGTTTCTTCATATGCTTCACTTTTTCATTCCAGGTTGTAAAATGTAAACACCTTAAATTCATCCATATTCATCTAGGCTTCTATCGTCTTCTTGTTTCTATTATTCTGGTTTTTAAAAGGTTTTTGTGTATCATTTGGTCGTTCATCCTTATCACATGTCCTAACCATCTATGGCTCTGTCCTTTTATGGTCGCTGTTATGTCGAATTGTTTTGTGCAATTCACATAACTCACTATTTAATCTCCTTTCAACTTGTTTTATTTGTTCTAATCCCCACAATTAATTTACTGACTTCATATCTACTATAGCTTCTTTTCAATATTCGTTTCTTATTTTGCCTTATTTATTTGGTTTCCTACTAAATTTTGTACCTAAATACATTTAGTAAAAAAGTCTCCGAACACTTACTGCATTGGTGAAAATATGAAAATATAATAAAAAATTAACTTCACATATTATTTAAAGACTTTTGAATATTGGGAAATTAATTGCTAAATTCCAAGACTATTTATTTCTTTAATGATGTATTTACTAAAGCAGAGGACAAAAAATTCTGAAAACCTGTATAAGGATAAATACAATAATACAGCCACTTTTGTTGACGAAAGTACATCGTCTATAGCTTAATCCTTCGTTTACATTTCACACTTTTATATAAATACAATTCATGATTTACTAAATCAGTAGTCAGTCAAGTTCAGTCCAGGCAGCCGTCGAGATCGGACGTGTTCCGACCGCTCCAGCGCTCCTATTCATCGGTGCAACAATCGTTCAGTTACCGTCAATGCACGCGTCCGCGGACCCCTGTCGTCAGACGAAATGGCCGAAGAAAACGATCGCACTTACATCACCGACGAGAAGATCCTGACCTTCTCCAGAACCGAACTCGAAGAGTGCTTTAGGCAAAACCCAGAGTACATCAAATACCAAATCGACAAAGAACAAAAACTAATAGATGATTATAACAACCTAGTGGACAGGGTCACCCAAAAAACGCAGACAATTAACGACCTTAAAGATACGACTGAGAGCATCGAAAAAGGCAACGACGCACTCAGAACAGCCAATAAAGCCCAGGCACTATTAGCCTCAATTCAATACTCAACAAGGCCACCATCACAAGTGGCCCGTTCGCCTCAAGATATCGTAGCCAGAGCAAGTCTGCAGAGAAGAAAGAAGGACAGACACAGCGACGAAGAAGACACGGCTTCTGCTATACCCATCGAACACCCAGACTCCTCTCACCCAGAGACCGTCAAACCATCGACCCCGTTGGAAACAACGGTCGATACTCCAGACAGCGCGGCACCAACACCGCCCGCTTGCACCGCTGACAAACCAACGTCGATCATCCTCCAGGATAAATCGGTTTTCCTCGAAGTCATCAACCACTTCGATAACAACAACGTGGCAATCGGGCCTGCCAAAACCACTCTGGAGGGCGTGCGGCGGGAAAAAGATAAAAATGCCATAACACAGCATTTTTTGGACAAAGACTACCAGTTCCACGCCTTATCAAAAGAAACCAGACACCTTTGCGTCCTCCTACGAGAAGTGTTGGAAGCGATCCCAAACGAAGAAATCAGAACAGAGCTAACCAGGTTGGGCTTACACCCAACCGCCATCGTCCGTTGGCAAACCAATCAGGGAAAACCTATCCCGATTGTGCAAGTCACAATCCCTGCAAGCTGAAGCTTCTACAAGTCAACTGCCTCATGCGCCAGCCCGTAAAAATCGAGGTGCAGCACAACAGAAACAAAGTACGCCAGTGCTTCAAGTGCCAGAAATATGGACACGTGTCCACCCAATGCCAAGCCGAACCAGTATGCGTCATTTGTGCGGAAAATCACCACAGCATCGACTGCAAACTGGACAAAAACCAACTGCCTACATGCTGCAACTGCGGGGGTTCACACTGCGAACTTCTTTTGATGCAGCGCCAGACCCACCAGGATACCAGCCACGAAAACACCGTCTCCACAGCCGGTTCCAATCCACGCTGATCCAGCCGCTTTTGCTGCAGGATTCGCGATCCAGATGCAGCAGATAATGGAGTTGATTAACACACAGACCAGCATCCTCTTCCAACTCCAAGCAATAGTTACCACGCCCACAAACCCCAGTGCACCTGGACGACATGACCGAAGTCTCACTGACTTAGGTCACGTCAACTTCGATTCCCCCCCCTCTCGCAGCACATATACCTACCGGCCAATCATGTCACGTTCTCTCTTGCTTAACCTCCAATAAAGTCGACCAAGACTTTTGAAATATATCATCTTCAGAATCTCCTGGCAGAGTCAGTAACCTCCTGGGTCAACTAGAGACCCCCAAACAAAACGTCCGCCAGGGTGAGTGCCCAAAACAACGCTCAATTTAGGCTTTATGAGTAAGGGCCGAAAGGCTAGCTCACAACCCAAGCTAACACAATACAATACAATACAATACAATACAATACTAAATCAGTTTAATATTAGCCTTCGATGTGGAAATTCCGTGTATCACTCGGTAAGTGATTATTAGAATGCATCGAGAAGGACAATCATTTCGACAAAATGGAAACAGCTTTAAAAAACCATACTCGACAATTCACTATATTATTTTTCCGTATAAGGAGCTCAGCAATGCTGGCAATAGACCTCGTTCACGACGGCCAGAAAAATTAAACAACATCGAAAAGCGTGCAGTCATTAAACAAGTCAACACCAATCCATCTATAAGTGGCACCGAAATTGCAGGCACTTTTAATCAAGACTATCATGCATCAGTAACACCTGTGTAATATTATTAAAAAACAAGGGTTGCACGGACGAACGCTTAGGAAAAAGCCCTACGTAAACAAGCAGAACAAGGAAAAATGCATCGAGTTTGCTACAGAGCATTTAAGCAAGCTGAGGGGGTTTTGGGAGACTGTTATCTTCTTTGTATGGAAGGAAGAAAGTGTGGGGCAAGCCAATGGAACACTTAAAACTTAAAAATATTCTACCGACGATCAAATCTGGAGACAGCAAGGTACTCACTTGGGGTTGCATGGGAGCTAAAGGAGTTGGAAATTCGCACATAATTGATGGGATAATGTATGAATATATGTACATCAATATATTAAAAAATAACTGAAAGGGTAGTTTAATTAAATTGCGTGTAGAAAATATTTTCCGTTTCCAACAAGATTACGACCCCAAGTATATGGGTCGAAAAACACAGGAATTGCTGCTGTACAATGCACCTAGACAGCTCCGGACATGACCCAATATCGAAATTTCAACCCTATCGAGCATTTATGGAAGCATATTGGAAGGGAACTTACAAAGAAAATGATTAAAAACAAACAACATCTTAGAGAAGAAATTTGTCAGGAATTGACTCATAAACCCTCAGACGTAACAAAAAAAAAATAGCTTATTCGATAAAAAGCCGTTTATTGTGTTATAAAAAGTAAAGGTTAACCAACAGGCTATTGAGATAAAATTTAAATAACAGCTTTGGTTGTAACAGTTTTAAAAAATATCGTGTAATAGACTTTTTTGCACACTTCCGTTTTTTGTATTGAAATTATTATTGTTTACTTTATATAGTTCGATAGAAATAATTCTATCGAATGTTTTGTGCATAAAATAAAGTTTATTGTTACACGAAATTGTGTTTATAATCAATTTTAACATTTGACATTTAGTTCTCACAATAAAGAGGTTTGTTTCAATTTCGCTACAGGTGTTCAGAGACTTTTTTTACTAATTGTATATAAACGACTCTATTTCTGCGACATTTTATTTTGAATTTTATTTCAAATTTAAAATTTTTAGAAAATACTTTTTTTCCTCCAGGTTATTTATTTAGTTGTAATTTCATTAATTTCCACTTCCATTTTTAGTGATGTTGTTTGAAATTGTAGAATTTTTTATTGTGGTTATATTAGACGTTTATTGTATAACAATCCAGTTCTATTAAAATTATCTTTTCTTATTATACATTCTAATGTAAAACTTCTTCGACATCAAAAATTTTGTGTTAACTCGTTTCCAATTTTTAAGCAGCTCTCGATTTTTTTCAGTATTAGTTTAACATATAGTTTGATTCCCTTCACTGTGTCAAATGCTTGTTTAAAATATATCAAATGTGTCCTTTTGAGGTTCGTTGGTTTCAACCTGTAGTACAAAGTATAGTACAAGTACAAATATCTGAAGTACTCTGAAGTAAAAATACTTGATTTGTCTGGACATTTCTGATCATTTTCTATGTGTATTAATGCTAGAATGGAAGTGTTGCACAATGTCCAATGTTTAATGGAATTTGACTCAGCTTCTTTAAAATGTGCATAAAATGAATAATAAAACAAACATATAAATGCAGAAAACGTATAATTAAAATAGAATATTTTTTTCAACGATAAATTATTACCTTTGACATTGTTCTCAATCCTGTGGAAATTATGTTCGTATATTGCAAATGCATTCACGTTCAATGTTCAAGATATTGCAGAAAAAGCATAATGACCAGCGTTTTGTTTTCCTGTTAGAGCTCATATTTGAACATAGTTGGTCCAGTAAATCTACACCACCTTTAGTTGAGTTATATGTATGAAATATAGATAGTTTTTTGTTAAATGGATGTAGATCAGGTTAGTCATGCATGGAGGAAAATAAGCATACCATCTTGGGTGCCTTGCTTTATGCCTCAGTCATATCTCGAAGGTATAAAAACATTGAAGACCCAATTTTCCTATTTTGAAAATTTGGATTCACAAAATCTGTATGTAATTATTTTTTATTTTTCCTGACCGTTCCGAAAGGAGTGTTAATACGACTATTTCCTCTGATAAATACCACAAATGTGGACTGAACTTGCTCAGAGCTATTTTGGAAATCGATTTGTCAATTGTTGCATATTCTTTCAATACCTTTAAAAACGCAAATCTTGATTCGGTGCCTTTACTGTCAAACTACATCAAAGCCAAGGCTTTCCATAAACTGCAAGTACAAACATCTGGCAGCGCCTATTTGTCTTTTATGTTCATTTTAAAATGAGACTGCAGCAGACATATTTTTATCCATCATGCTCCAGGAGGTTTGATTTCAATTTTTCTTTCATTATCTCCTTCCAAAAAAAAATACAATTCGATCAGTCCTGATAATCGTCACATTCGATGGATTTTTGCAGTTCATGATTAAAAAACGTCACCAATTCGTTAAGTTTCATATCACAAAGATGCTCTTAGACAATATCAATGCTTGTTTCGATAGCCTTGGGATTAATGTTCATTGAGTGCTCTCTAAACTTATTGAATAGTGGCATATCGGAACTACTAGTGACTTGGTGAATCTTTGATTCAAACACCTTTTAAGAACCAACTCATAAACATAATGGCGACAAGCAGAAAGTAACAATTATCGTCCTAGTTTTTGTTGTAAAACCTGTATTAGATGCTGTCGTATCACAGTACACTATTTGTGCCTTATCACTTAGGGTTCAGTCATACAGTGATGTTTTGGTTTGATCTTTGCCAGAAAAACTCCCTAGTTTAGGACTGAAAGAACTTGCTCCTTCTCTTCAAATGAGATAACGATCGGCAGACGTTCTTTCGGCAGACGGCTTTTGTTGATTCCGCTCTATGTGTTCTTATTTGTGTTCGAACGCGTTGAATAGAAGATTTGTTGATTGGGTACTCGTCGCAACTGAGATCTAGTGCTTCCACTGTAGCCTGAAGTATATAAACATAATAACAACTAACTTTGCAGTGGTGAAATCTTTTCTTGCTGTTTTCGTAGTAGAAATAAAACTTACAGTTCGTGATGTTGAAAGTAAAGGTTCCTCAGAGCTATCTTCAGATTAGGTAGATTCATCTTGAGACCGTATACAGTTATGTAAAGTAAAAGATGACAATAAGCTCCCTGAAGACATTTGCGTAGCTCTCTTTTTTCTTTGTCTAGTTTTCTCCGCCTCGCTCTTTCTTCTTTCTCACCTAACATTTTGTCTACGCCCGCCAAACAACATGGACTCTCTTTGTTATTGAGAAAAATATTATCTTCATCTGTATTTATTCTATCAAGAGCATCAGCAGCTCTCGCCAGAATTGATAGAAATCCTCAAGCTTCTTCACACAGTTAGAGACAGCTTTGGAAGGTATTCTAGCCTTTTTCTAGAATATAATGCACTCCCGAATGACAAGATTTGCACTTTTACTTACAGTCAGTTGAACTTCGCGAATGTTAAAAAATATAACCTCGAGAACTTTCAGCATAAGCCTTCAGAAATTTGAAACGTGAAAACCTGCATTCATATCATTACCGGTATGTGCAAGGTTTGTTTCAGGCATACCTATGATAGTCATGGATGAATTTTCATTTCTGTAGAACAGTCCTTTGGACGACATATCAGAAACGAAGAAATAATCAAAACAGTGGTGTTTACAAGGTGAGCATGGCCCGAAGATAGCGAAAGGATCCTACATAGCCAGAAAAGTCATGTCCACTGTTTTTGGTATTCTCCTGGTATTATCTTCATCGTCTATTTCAAAAAGGGACAGATGATCACAGGTGAGCAATAATGCTGCATTACTGGCCAAATTTCACGAGGGGTTGAAAAAACCATTTGCCGAAATTGAAGTACTGTTTCACCTCGACAATGCATCCTCTTATTTGGCGGTAGTTGTAACCACCCTATTCTCTGGACTTTGTCACCTCGGACTTCTCACTCTTTCCAAACATAAAAGAATGTTTGGCTGGAATGAAATTTACATCAAATGAAGAAATCATCACGAAAACAGAGAAATATTTTACAGAGTTCGACAGGTCTTACATATTATAAGGCATAAAAAGTTAGAAAATCGTTTAGTTAGAAGATTAGGTTGAAAAAATAAATCCATTCTCGATCAAACCAAAAACAATACTCTATCTAAAAAATATCGGACTTTTTACTCTACTGTCGTACAGTGCTATAAAATCAATAAAAAATTACAAAGGGCCGTAAACATCAATAATGTAACATGCCTCTTTGCATGGCTTTAGATCCAAACTTCAATCATAAAAAGCTACAGCTGGTATTTTCCATCGATTCTGTGGACTGAATTGGAATTGTTCGTCAATTGGCGTAGTGAAACCCAGCTATCTTAAAATAAGATATTAAAGAATTGTACACAATGTAATTTTATATTACGCTGTTTAAAAATTATGATGAATATTAATTAAGAGGCTATGGCATAGAATGGGTATGCAAATAACAACCAAATTCGTTCAATTCTATGACACCAGGTTCATTATTTATATGAAATTCACATTTAACATTAAAACTATTTCATTCAATAATGCGGTAGCCATGTTAGTCACATTTACTAATATTTATATAATGAAATATCAACATTATTAGCAATTCAAATTTGTTTAACCTAGACATATCATTATATAATGAATATTGATCTAATAAATAAAAGAAAATTTGTGATAAATTATTCGTAGATTATTGATGCGTGATATTTGCTAATAATAGTAATTTATTAATTCTATTAGTTTCAATGATAATGTCCAAACAATCTAAATAAATAGGTTTTTGTAGTTCGATATGTAGAGGTACATTGTTAAATACTTTTACCTTTCAGAAATGTTTTGTTCATGTTTCATACTACTACGATCAAAAAGTAAGGTGGCTTTGTTTTTTTTCAGTTGGCATACCTGTTCCTGATATCTGGCAGAAGTTCCACATTATTTTGCTTGTTAAGGTAGAAATGATAGCGTCTTTTGTAATGATTAAACATTTCAAACTTATCGAGCAAAGGGATATGCCTTAAAATTTTTCTAAAAAACGGAATTTCTTGTGTTGATGCATTAAAAGACTTAAAAAACTGTTACGACGATGAAACTATGTAAAAAAAGTGGAACAAGTATTTTAGTGATGGTAGAGAAGCAGTTGAAGATGAACCTTGTTCAGGAACACTTACCACGCCAACCAGTGAAGAAAAAAATAATAAAACTAAGGATATTATACTCATTAATAACCCATTAAGTATTAGAGACATCACGATAACACCTCGCATATCGTGATAATTATTCGTCAATTTTTCAATAATTATTAAACGAATACCATTGCAATAATACCATATTCACCAGTTAATATAAAGAGTATTTTCTAAATTGAGTCAATTATTTCGACTGGTTGTAGAACTCATAAAAATAAGTAATTTTACCAAAAATTATTAATATAAAAGTTGTAAAAAATAGAAGTTATTGACAGTTACTAAATTTGAAAGCAGATCTGACTCTGCGTGGTACACATACAAAGTATTTGTTTACTGCTAATACTGGGTATGGCAATTTTTTTGTATTCTTATACGATATTTCTTTTGAGTGCGTTGTTCGATTTGATCAGTGGCAATAATTAATAGTGCATATTTAATTTTTGCGATTAAAATGCCACATATTTATGAAAACAACGAACTAGTGAACATAATATTAACTTACGAGGAGTGCCAACAAAATGCAGCCGCAGCATGGCGTTTGTACGCGGAAAGGTTTTCTTTAAAAAATCATCTGGCTCCAAGGATGTTTGTAAATTTAGTTAAGACTTTGCGAAACAAGGTAATTAAAGGTATAACGAGGAAGTCACCCTGGAAGACCTCCTCCAAGTGAAATGGGTCTGCAGCAGGCACTAGGTCTGCAGCAGGTCAAGTTGAAATTGGCCATAGTAAAGTGTTGAGGATTATATGACAAGAATATTTTTATCTCTATCATTATCAGCGGGTTCAAGCATTACAACCCGAAGATTATCCCAGAAGAGTTGAATTTTGTCAGTGGCTTTTACATCTGTACAACACAAATGAAAATTTTACCGAATTTATTTTGGCTACCGAAGAAGTCATATTTACAAGAAATGGAGTAAATAATTTCTACAACAACCATGTAAGGGCAATAGAAAATCTGCATTCTGTGAAAAGAACCCATTTTCAACACAAATTTTCAGTAAATGTTAGGACTGGCTTAGTAAATGGCCTTTATTTCTTATTCTGCCTTATTCTCATTCGGCCTTTCTTTCTTCCAGGTTTACTGATAGGTAAAAATTATTTAGACTTTCTTCAAAGTAATCTGGCCCAATTGTTACAAGATGTTCCTGTTCAAGAAATGTTAGGCAGAACATGTGGTTTCTACATGACGGAGCTCCGCCACATAAGTTCGCGAATATTTAAATAATGAATTTCCTAACAGATGGATAGGTCGCAATGCACCCATTTCGTGGCCTGCATGCTCCCCGGATATAACTCTAACTTTAAATTGGTTTAACACGACGAAGAAGTAAATGTCGTGGAAAAACTGCAACAGCGCATCGAAAATCCTTTTGATGTTATTCGTGAACACCGGGATTTTATTTTTGATGCATATAGTGACGCGTGGTGGTGTATCCATGCGTGCAAGATTTTGTGCTAACCGAACAAATAGTGATAATTTTGAACAATTTTTGTACCTTGTAACATTTTTACTTTTATTATTCTGAAATCTTTATATAGATGATTTTTGCTAAATTGACTTCTCTTTGCTAACAGTGGTTGAGAATATTAATAAGCTGTTAATAATTTCTTTATTTTAGTTACTTATTAACTTTTATATAAATGATTTTTGATAAAATTACTTATTTTTACTAGTTTTAGATAAATTACGTATATGCTATGCATATATATATATATATATATATATATATATATATATATATATATATATATATATATATATATATATATATATATATATATATATATATATATATTTATATATATATATATATATATATATATATATATATATATATATATATATATATGTATATATATATATATATATATATATACATCAACCCGTATCAATCCACTGCAGGATGAAGGACCGCACTGTCCATCTTTCGTCCCATCGCCTCGCTAGATGGCCTGCCCACCTTCCATTTGAATTGCTTTATTCTTTCATTGATATTCACTTTCGTTTGTTCTCTGATCCATGTGCAGGTCTTTCTATCCCGTCTAGTAATGCCAAGTATACATCTTTCCATTCCCCTCTGTGCTATTCGAAGTTCTTGAACTGACTGTGATGTGAGTGTCCAGGTATCACTTCTGTATGTCATAGCGGACAGGACACACTGATCAAAGACTTTTCTTTTCAGACAAAGTGGTAGTTTGCTCTTAAATACTATGTTGAGCCTGCCAGCCACATTTAACGCGTCGTTCCACCTCCCGGATGGTGTCCCCTTCCAAATCCGTTCCTAAAATAGAAATCCTTTTGTCCTCAGCAAATAAATTGGACATGACCTGACTCTTCTTTTGGTTTATTTTCAAGCCAAATGGTTCCCTAGCCCTTTGCAATTCTTGTACGTACCTTTGCAGCTCATCTGGGTCTTGTGAAAGAAGAACGATATCATCTGCAAATCTAAGATTATTTAAGTACACACCATTAATCCTTATTCAATCTTGTTCCCAATTTAGCTTACGAAACACTTCTTCCAGGCAGGCTGAGAAATGAAGTGGCGATATTGCGTCCCCCTGCCGTACGCCCCGCTCTACATTTATTCCCATCTCAAGATCGTCAAGGTGGACTATCGCTATAGCTTCATCATATATCGATACTAGTAGGTTTATATAGGTTTTCTCTACACCTTGATTAAGCAACGCATCTATTATGGCCCGCTTTGTGGTTTAATCAAATGCTTTTTCATAATCGATAAAAGCCAAGCACTGTGGCATAATGTATTCGTTGTGTCTTTCTATGACCTGCTGTAGGACCTGGATGTAATCCATTGTACAGAATCCACTTCTGAATCCTGCTTGCTCTCTTGGTTGTGCGTCTTTAAATTTTCTTAGTATTTTTTTGGATATTGTCTTGGTAAAAACTTTGTACACCACTGATAGAAGGCTTATTGGACGGTAGTTCTTTAAATCTTCTCGTGCTTCTTTCTTATGTAAAACAAATCACTTCTGCATTTTTCTATAAGCTGGGTACTTCTTGTTATTTGAGACATTTTGAGTGTAATTTTGCTAGTGTTTTATGTAAAGTCCGACAACCAGCTTTTAACATCTCTACACTTATAATATCCTTTCCTGGAGCCTTGCCATTTTTCATCGAGTCTATAGCCTTTGTCCTCCATCAGGATATCCGGCACTTGTTCTTCAGTGGGCATTGCTGTTCTTGCTTGATTCTGATCCTCATATAACTTTGAATAAAATCTTCGGGCAACCCCTAACCTTTCCATCCGTTCCCTGCATATTGTACCATCCTCACGCATTAAGGAAAACATTTGTTCCTTTTCTTTCTTAGCTTCTGCTTAGCTTCCCAGAATCCACTTTGCCCCTTTTTGATCTTATCATTCTTACGCGCTCTTTTCGGCAGTTTATCCTAATCTTTGCTCATACCATTTGATGGTCACTTCCCACATTAAAATGGTTAAGGACAGTACAATTGCAAAATATATTGCTTCATCGTTTGACATGATGTAATCAATTTCACTTGTGGAATCTAACAGATAGACTTTTCCATGTCCATTTTCTGTTGATCTTTTTCTTGTAAAACGAATTCATAATATAGAGTTCTTGTTCTTCAGCAAAGTCTGCCAGCCTGTCACCTCTATTGTCCTTCTCACCATTTCCATATGGGCCAGTTACATTTTCACCAATTCTTGCTTCTCCGATTCTAGCATTAAAGTCGCCTATCAGGATTTTATACCTACATTTCTCTTTGTCTAAAAGTTGGGCTACATCATCATAAAATTCCTCAATTTCGTCATCTCTATGGGTTATAGTTGGTGCATAAGCTTGGACGATTTGAAGCGTAAACTTTTTATTCAGCTGAATGACGCATTGGGCTAATCTGTCGAATATACTTTCAAAAGTGACTACACTGTCTTTCAGCTTTCAATTGATGAGAAATCCAATTCCACCACATCGTCCATTCTCCGCACCTTGGGTGTAGAGTATGTGACCAGTTGGTTCTAATTTGATTAACTCTTCGGCCTTTCTTCGTGTGTCACAGAGCCCAATAATATCCCAATGTATGTTGTTAAGTTCGATTAACAGTTCTTGCAGTCGGGCCTCCGTTTTCATAGTCCGTATATTTAACGTTGCAATACCAAAAGTCCAATGGCAGCCTGATCTAACCCGGTAATTCTTAGCACCCTCTGCTTTGGGGCAGATCTTCCCGCTGCCGTAAGTAGTTGTCCCTTGGCCTCCGGGGAATGAGGGCCGTGTTTGAAGTTGTACTGTCAGGTTGAAGGCATGGACCGTAATCTGCCACGCTTGTCCAATGCGGGTTGGCAGATTTTGGATCATGTTAGTTAAAGACATCTGCCTCGATCTGTCCGCCAGGGGTGACCCTACCAGGAACTTACACTCCAGATGGCATAGCTGAAAGCTTCATTGTCCTACTCAAATTCCTTTACCACGTCAAGGTATGATCCACAAAGGGAGAGCCAACAAACGGGACACAAACGATCGGATGTACTCGCGGACTAATAGTCTAGCCTATATATACATATATAAATATATATATATATATATATATATATATATATATATATATATATATATATATATATATATATATATATAAACACACACACACATGCGCAGTTCAACACAGGTTACACATGTGGAATTCAGTTTATAATTTGTTTGCCCAAACAACTATAAATTACTCTTCTCTTTTTCCTTTACGTATCTGAACTTTTATATTTGAACAATATTGGAAATTTTGTTGCATTTAATGAACGATTTTATTGCTTAGAAGAATGATCATAAATAAGAGATTTTTAATTAAGATACTTGGTACAGATTTTATATCGATCTGTTTAAAAGCAGGAAGGTAATAGACCGAATTACGATACCGAATATTGCCTTCTCTCTATCTTAAATTGATTCCACTGTCTAACGACATGACTGAGAAGGGACTTTGTTTAACAAATACACTTTGATAGACATTTTAAAATGATCGTCAAAGAGACAGGAGTAAATTAAATTTCGGAGAAAATATAAAGTTATTCAAAGCAAGGTATTTTTAAATTGCAAGAAATATTCAAAAGAGAAATATTAAAATTACTTTGACGAATTGTGTATAAATGAGAATATTAAAAAATACTGTTGTGATAAAAATAAGGATTTCTTTTGTTGAGGCAAATCTTTTGTATGAAGCGATTTACCAAACAATAACCTGAATATTGCGGAAATTATTGAGTAATATTAAAAAATATATTTTTTGAATATTGAATTGATATTGACAAAAATTAATCAACATAATAGGGGGAAAATTGCACCATTCATTAATTAATTATATATTAAGCTCCCTATTCTATGTATGTGTTTCAAAAATAGATCATCCTGAACGTTCAATGTGACCAGGAGGCGATATGCGTCTATTCCTATGCTACGGTCCTTGAATTTGCTGCAGAATCTGTCTCCGTTTCCTACTAGCATTGACGCTCTATAATGTTTCATGGAGACCACCTTTGTAACGAAGATTTGGCCCTCTTACCTACGCTCGCTTGTTAGTTCGCCATATAATATACATTTTTCGATACGATGGCCATCCAGCCTGACCAAATGATCCAACCAAATGTTGCATGCATGGCGTTTTAGAGAGTAAGCATGCACCATCAAAGCCAGCTCGTTATTAAATCCCATTGTGCAGAAAACATAGCTTTAAACATTTCGAATTATGCACAAGAAAAATACGTTTTTCGGGGAACATTAATAACCTCCTTTCATTTGAAGAAACCGGCTATAGAAAGTTGTTGATTGTTAGTTGAAGCGTAGTGAACATTCTCTAACATAAAAAAAACTTGTCAACGAAGGTTTAAATGCTTTAAGAGTGGTTGATATTAAAGACAAGGAGCGTCCTGAAGAGGCGAAAAAGTTTTAAGATACAGATTTGGAAGCATTATTGGGTGAATACTCCACTCATACGTTGAACCAATTGGCAGAAGCATTGGGTGTTGCCCAATTTGCCATTTCCAAAAGTCAAGACGCATTGGGAAAGATCCAGAAGGAAGAAAAATTAGTTCCATATGAATTGAAGGAAGGGGATGGTGAAAGGCAAAAAGATACTTTTTTGCTTGTTAGATTTTAATTGAGATTTTTTGATTTTTCAAAATTTTGCTTTGCCAGGCAGAAAACAAAAGGTTTTTGTATCGAGTTTTTTTGCACATGACATTATTACGAAGAAGCAAAAATTTGATTTAATGAATGGTTAGCCTCAAAAATCCAAAAGTTCTTTTATATATATTTACATACATATACATCACGCCATCCTGCGAAGAATGTCCGCAACAGTTAGACTACGGGAGACTTCGTGACGCGAATGAATGAGATGCTGCATAGGGTGGAAGTAGAGAAGAATAATAAAAAGCATAGAAACTGCACCCGTGCTTCTTGTGGCTGATTTGTCGTTGCTTCATTCGCTCTCTAAGCGTTCAGCATGGGCCAGGACTGATGACGCCTTACTACCAAAAACAGATCTCGGGAGACCATTGCTGATATTTTGGTGTATGCGTTCTATGATGTGACGTACCAGATATTTGGTGTTGGCTATAAGGCAGAATAAAATTTTAGAGGCCTCCATCATTTTTACAACGTATCGCAATATGTATTTCCTACAGCTTTCTGTCAACTATAATCATCAATGCCGTCATAAAGACATTGAATAGAACTGGAGCTATAACGCAACCCAGCCAGACGCTGGAGGAATTTTCAAAAAGATCTGTCACTTTTCCGTCGTGCGACACTGCAGCTTTGTTTTTATCATAAAAGCTTTTACAAATGGTGATGGGTTTTTGAGAAAAGCTAATATTTGCTATAATCAGTTCTACTTTGCTTAATGCTCCCAGAAATTTAAAGAATACGAAGAACACACTAGGACAGAAAAGGTAACTGAATTTACGTATAAGATAAAGTGAGAAGTTTTTCGATAGATGGCAGTGCGATTACAAAGGTGATTGCATTTTTGAAAAGTTCTAATAATTTTCCATTAATTTAAAGTCGATTTCTTTGACAGTCGCCGGATATCAGATAATTTTTACTTTTTTGGTATAATGGAAAAAGACTAATATTGCTTGTTGATTATACCCTAATTGTTGAGTGGAAAAACCATCGAGAAAACCAAAGAAAAGTTGAAAAAGTAGTATGGACATCCTGCTTATTTACATTTCATGGTTCATAAGTGATTTACGATATGGTCGAACCAGCACGAGTTATAATCAGTGCTCGTGACGCTGCATTGAAGTCACTGCTGAGGAAATGGTCAGCAAAATCCACGATATCCTGTTGGCTAATTGCAGAATGAAGGTTAGAAAGATTGTGGAGATGATAAGCATCTCCACTGACGTATACGGAACATCCAGCAGGAACATTCGAGCATGAGAAAGCTATCAACACGATGTATGCTGCTTTTGCTCAATGCAGACTAAAAACGGAATCGACCAACCACTTTACAGTGGTGTTCAACCTGCATAACCCAAATCTGAAGGAGTTTCTATCACCATTCGTGACTATTTATGAAACATGGATTCGTCACTACAAAGCAGAAATGAAGGAATAGTCAAAACAATAGATTTTACATGGCGAACGTGCCCCGAAGAAGACGCTTCCATCTTACGGAAATTGTATTGCCACTTTTTTCTGGTACTAGTAAAGCATTATATGCATAAAATATTTATGACAGTAGCGTATTTTGCAGAAATATTAGTCAAATCAAATTATTGGTCAAAGAAAAATAAACATATTGCTCTGATAAATTTCATTTTTCCAACAAGTATATTAAATGTAAAAATTGTGAAAAATCGTTTAATTCTTCATGTGTTAATATGAAAGACTCATGGTGCAAAATAGTGAATGAAAATCGAAATCTCTTTTGGTTCTATGCAGGTTGCAAGGATCAACGGTATTCTGTTGTGGCGAACGAGGGGAGAATTACCGATGCTTAGGTGTTACACAAAGAGATGCGACATATTAAAAACATCGAATGCCCTGCAGAACTACTGCAAAAAAATAAGAATGAAAACGTTTCCAGCAACGAAATATTTAAGGTTATTACAACTAATATTAATCCAGGGAATATAAAAGCCTGTATCAGTGATGCCTGGACGGTACGGGGGAGAATCTATATTAGATGTGCAGATCGGGGCTCGTTAGATAAAATTAAATCTAATTTAAGCGAAAAACTAGGTAACTCGTACAATATAAATTTAGCCAAATCTTTAATCCGTGTCTTATTGTTAAAAACGTTAGATTAGATAGCCCAACAGATAACTTGATAATAGATAATATTTTTGATTTGAACGATTAATGTGAATTTGATCGGACTGACATTAAGATAGTCATAATAAAACGTATATAGTTGTAGAACTTCCTCCCCAATTAAGAAAAGAGTTTTTTCAATAACAATTTTTGTATATAGGGTGTCATCGATCTGCTGTCTCTGATTATTGGCGCATTATCAAATGTTATAAATGTTGTGTATTTGACCACTTTGAGACTGTAAGCAAGTAAGTGTAAGTGAGACTGTAACATTATGAACAAAACTAGCAAAACTAAGCTGCTTAAGCAAAACTAAGTGTTCCCGTGCACATAGGATGAATTCATGTAAATCTGATGCTTTGATGTGTATTAATTGTGTTAATCATAATAAAAATCTGAAAAGAAATTTGTCTGTAAATCACTCTGCAAATAGTAAAACATGTCCAATTTACTTACATTATGAATCTAGTTTAAAGGATTAAATTAATTATGGTGAATAATTTTGCTGAGCTTCAGCTCTAATTACGGACAACTTCTTTAACATTTTTGCTCTGACTAAAACATGGTTGTCGTACAATATTATGAATGGTTCGATAAACATACCTAAGTTTTATCTACCTTAAATTTTTTTGCAAGGATAGAAATGGTCATGGTGGAGGGGTGGGAGTTTTTATAAGGAGCAACTATAAATGTAATACTTCAATTTGCTGAGGATTTGCATAAATGTCTGTTTAGAAGATATATGATTAAACATTTCTTTACGACATACCATATTTGTACTAGGTGTTATTTATCCTAACCTAAGGCCCATATCGATCGAACTATAAGTTACCCCGATAGTGTGCTGTCATTTCTTTCGCCCTCCTATAACAACTTATTGTTTATCGGTGATACAAACGTTTCTAATCACCATAACAAAGTTAGCATGTGTTTGGGTTCTTATGGATTGGAACTAGTGATCAATGAGCCTACACGTATTACCAACCATTCAGAAACATTGATTGATTGTAAATATCATTTTTGTAAATACTCCGAAGATATATAAGGGTATCGGAACTATGAATGTTGGCCATGTACCAACCCATTATATGTTTTTGTGAGTTATGCATTAAATTTCAAAAAAGCCGCAAAAAAATCGATGTTTATCGGGATTTCAAAAATTTTAACATGAATGAATTTAATGTACATTGGATCCCCTGGAGTAATATTTTTCGATTTGCAGATATTAATAAAAAAGTTGATTTTCTTACTTCCAGCATCTCAACGTTATTCCACGAGCATGCTCCGGAAAAGAAAGTATTTATTTCCAAATCACGTGCTTCTTGACTAACACTTAGCATAAAGCAACTTATGCAGCAAAGAGATATAGGTTTGTCTTATTTCAAAAAATTTTGGAGCCCTCATTGTTGTTAGTATTACCGTGTTAGAAACTGCGCAAAAGGTTCTATTCGTAGAGAAACATGGTTTATTTGAGATATTTAAATAATCCAAGTATCTCCAGTTTTTATAATGCCCTTAAAAGTTTAAATATTCGTGAGTCTAAACCTCAGCTAGCATTCCTTATAATCTAAATAATGTAGATGATATTAATAAATAATTTGTCTCTATCTTTGAATCAAATAGTTAAGTAGTAGTCATCAACTATTTCTTTAAATTTATATAACACTCATAGAAAAAATGATTTTTTTAAATTCACTTTTAAGCCAATCGAAATATCTGATTTTTTGAATATTATACATGTAATGAAATCTAATGCCAAAAGATCTAATGGTTTAACTCTTCAAATGATAAAACTATGTATGCCTGCTATTTACAAGTATTTATATCATATCACAAATTGTGGTTTAGTGTATGACTTTTCCATTCAAAAATGTGGAAAGGGACTTTTGTAATTCCTCTTCTTAAAAAATCTAATCCGTCTGAACTTGGTGATCTATGGCCAATAAGCTTGTTTCCGACTTTGTCAAAGATCCTGGAGAAGGCCGTCTATAACCAAATTGAGTATTTAATTGATATTAATATACTTTCTGCTACTCAGTTTGGTTTTAGAAGGGGCTATAGAGCCGAAACTTATTTGCTTTCTCTATATGACGATGTTTGTCATTCTATGGATGATGGAAAAGCAACCGATCTTGTCTTGTTGGATTTTAGTAAGGCATTTGATAAGTTAACCATGCTATATTGATTGCCAAATGTGGATACCTTAGCTTTAACAAAACATCGCTTAATTTTCTTTACATATACTTGAGTAATCGTACTCAAAGGGCATTTTTAAATAACCTGCTATCTTCAAACTTGATTTCAAGTTCGGATGTACCTGAAGGATCTGTCCGGACCGAATGTCCGTTGCTTTTCTTAATGTACACATTTAATTTTCAGGTAGTTATTGTAAATTGTAAATCCCCATTTTTTGTGGATGACATAAAGCTGTACAAGGAATTTATGTGCGATGATCATGAACGTGCAGCTAAGACGTTCAGCTAATTAATGAAAATCTTTGCAACATTTTAGCATTCTCTGCAAATTATTGGCTACATTTGAATCCTACCAAATCTAAAGCTTTAATTTTTTAGCTCAAATAAGATAAGGCAGTTTCTATGTTCTCAAAAAAATCTGTACATTAAGCAGCAAAAAATCCAAATTGTAAATTGCGCAAAAAATTTGGGTTTATTTGTTGACGAAAGGTTACGCCTTTGTGAACATATAACTTATTTGACAAGATAAAGTTATGCTAGCGTAAAACTTTTGTACTCTGCTAGAGGTGTAAAATGCTTTAACATGAAAAAGACACTATGTGAAAGTCTTGTAGTGTCGAAATTACGTTACTGTATCACTGTGTATTTTCCTTGCTTAGATGTCGTAACCAGCTACCGTCTCCAGGAGATGCCGCTTTGTTTGTGGTTTGAGCAAGTATGATCACGTTTCGAGAAAAATAACTAACTTGGGGTGGTTAAAGATGGACTCTTTATTTAAATATTGCTTACTATCGAGCACTGAACGCTTAACGATTACGTCGTCTCCACTTTTCCTTAGGAATAAATTAGGGTTTCGACGAATTATTCATGATTCATATCTTCGTCACCGTGCCCTTCTTGTGGTGCCACGTTTTAGCACAACTATGTTTTATCGTTCTTTCAGCTTCAATGCTGCTAAACTATTTTACTCTCTAAGTATGTCATTTAATGTTGTATGTTATATATGTTATTATTATTTTACTTATTTTTGTTTGTGTATTTTATTTTCGCACATATACGTTATTATTATTTGTATTTTTATTTGCAGAATGTTGCTTATGTTTATATACTTTATTTAAGTCTAGTATTATGTATTGTAATTGGTTTTTGGATACGGGTTGAGTATGAGTGGATCGTTGAGCTGGATTATGCCCTTTTCATTAACATTTAATTAATTAATAAAGGCTTTTATTACTATTTTATTATTAATATATTATTATTATATTAAATCTCACAAAATGTTGATAACGAACACCCTTATTTGGCGAACACCCTTATTATGTCGCATCCACCTCATTCTCCGGACTTAGCCACCTTCGGCTTATTTCTCATATAAAATGAAGAAATTAAATCATCGATTTTGCAGAGTTTGACATGTTATATTTTTGGAAGGTAAAGACGTTGAAAAATTATTGGGAAAACTATTGGAAAACTGTTGAAACACTGTTGAAAAATCGTTGGAAAACCGCTAAAAGTATATCAACCTAAACGGAGACTACATTGAAAAATAAATCGTTTTTAGATTAAAAAAACATTTCATATATATCTGACTTATCACTCTATACTAAATATCGCTCGTACATATATGTATATTTTTTTTGATTACAAAATATTGTATATACATATTGTCAATATAAGATGTCACATGTTTACGCTTTACTTTTATTAGTTGATGAGATTAACACGAAGAATTTGTTCGAGAAATTAGGTATATTGTATGTTGGGATACTTTTACGGTTTACTTATCCCGTTTCTTTATTTCACGGATAAAGCCTTAGATTTTGTCAAATATCCTATCTCCTATAAAATGGAGATGACGCCGTATCTAAAGAACCGTCTGTCTTAATACGTCACGAATCATGTTTCTTCAATTGGGAGGCCGCAATTTCGTACAAATTTGTGATAATAAAACTTTTATTTCACCGAGCAGATTCAATTTTCGTAATGGATTGTTTGGCTCGTAAGAAAATTTAATATCTTTGCAAAAATTAAATGATGGGACTATATTTGAAGCTTCTAACTGTAAGAGTTTGCTATTAGTCGGAATTACTTTGTCGTTTTTTAAACATGTATGACGACTTGAAAAATGACAAGATTGAGCAAATTTGCATTATCAAGCTCTTGAATACTCAAATAACAATCAAATATTTAGTTTTTGGAATATAACGTAATATGTATGATGTGATTTTCTCAAATTTCAGAATCAATTGATTAAAGCATTTAGTTGCTTGGTTTCTGAAATTCTGCTTGATTTATTAATGTCTATTTTATTTAAAATTCCATCGACAAATTTTTCAAGTGTCCTATTTAAAATGGGTAAATTATACAATCACAAAGACCCAGAACGAAATAGCAGAAGTTGAACTCGCTACTATGTCAACCGTCGTTACTATCAACTCTTGCAAATTATGTACTGAATTTCACATTTGAGAGCATCACTGGTACTATATCTTCAAGTTATTCGCAAGATTAATATATGCAAGGTTAATACTTGGCGAAAGCCGCAAGACATCTTTAGCTCACCGGATAAAACAAATGGGCGAAGTTCAATAATATCGGCAAGCAAAAGCATTCATTAGATCTAGGTCAATTAGTATTAGCAAATCCCATAGTCAAAGGAGATAGATTCTACCGGAAGGCATTGATTTGAACTTTAAAAGTGCCAATTTCTTTGGTTTTATATTAAATAACGAAGCTGTCGCATTAAAACTCCCTTGCGCATAATGCTTCTATGTATACTAAAAGTATCTGATTTTGCTCAAAATAAAGCGGGTTCTGTTACAGCCAGAGAAGACCAAACCAATAAGAAGATAAGTACCGAAAATAAATCATCTTCCGTCATGGGTTCTCCAGCTTTTATATGATTCGTTTATTGGAACGGTTCTTACATAAAAGCTTCACAAACAGTGACCATTTTTATGGAATGGATAAATGTTGAATAATCTTGATAGGTTGATATATGAGATGGCAGATTTTTGAGTGCTAGAAAAATAATTGACGCGGGGTTAAGCAACTTGTCAATAGATGACTAAATCCATAAATAAGAGAATTTTTATTTTAAGAATTAATTGGCTTAGGTTTGTATATTAAGAATAAAGCAGTTGCGGGTACTTTTAAAAATTCGCATCAGAAATCAGCACTATATTTAATGATATGGTTATCTAACTGAATGCATGTTTATAAACAGTATGTGAAACAAAGCACTTCAATTTAGTTTTAGATCACTATCTTTGATATAATATTATTTGGCTTGAAGCCGTGGTAACAACTAAATCATCGAGACACTTGATTTTTTTTTACTTTTCAAGCACTTTTCATTTTCTGGATGATTACCACGAAACGGGCGTCACGCTAAATATTATTCTGTTAAATTTAGTGATCTGAAACAAAGTTGAAGTGCTTTCTTTCTCAGAGTTAAAATGTATAGTCACACAGTAACGGAAGAGTCAATCAATTACTTTAAATAAGTAGTTTTGATAATTGGATTTGACATGGTTAGCTCAGTATTTCCTTCTAGAATCTGACTTAAAAGTCTCACATGATAAAACAAAATTATCTTTTAATTAAATTTTAATTATATTTACTTAATTAATTCTCTTTGAATAAAAAAAATTCTCGCTGTTCGTCTAAACAGCTTTGATAGTTCGATCTCAATTCGATCTGCAGCTTTTGCTTATATTCTGCCATCTGCTTCACTTCTTCCTGTTTTAATCCTCTCTTTTGTGCTGCTGTTCAGACTTCAACTTTTTAATTTTTTTCTGGGTCTCCCATTCTTCCTTCTCCCTATCTCTTTCGCCTAGAAATCTCATTTTGTCAGCCTTTCCTCGCCCATCATCATTACCTCTCATAAAAACCGCAACTCTGTCTACTTTATGGCTGGTTTTACTGGATCTACATTTAACTATTCGTGAAATGTTTCATTTCTAAGTTTGTGCATTCTGATTTTTACATCAATTTTGCTTAGAAACCTCATCACAACATTCATTAATATTTTATTTTGTCTTTTCAATTAGCTGTTCACGATATTGATTGTTACAGCATGGATCTTCAAGATATTTGCAAGATTAATATATGCAAAATTAACATATACAAGATTAATGCAAAAGCACTGATTATATTCAGGTCAATTAGTATTAGCGAATCCCGTAATCAAAGGAGACAGACTCCACCGGAAGGCATTGGTGTGTATTCGATTGAACTTTGAAAGTGTAAAAATTTCTTGATGCTTATATAAAATTATGAAGCTGTCGCGTTAAAACTCCCTTGTGTATAAAGTTTCTATGTATAAAGAATTATATTAAAAATATATAATTTTGCTCAAAATAAAGCGGGTATTTTTACAACCAAGGTATTTTTACAAAGTCAATACGAAGAAAACTACCTAAAATAACAACTTTTATACGATTCGCTCATTGGCACGGATCGTGCATAAAAGCTTCTTGCATAATAGCTATATATATATATATATATATATATATATATATATATATATATATATATATATATATATATATATATCATCATCATCAGCCCGCATCGATCCACTGCAGGATGAAGGCCTCTTCAGCATGCTTCCAACCTTTACGGTCCTGGGCTTTCCTCTGCCACTCGGGTCCAATATACTTAACGATGTCATCAATCCATCGTGCTTTCGGTCTTCTTCGCGGACGTTTGCGATCAAGCGGTATCCACTCCAGGATTGCCTTGGTCCATCTGTCGTCCCATCGCCTCGCTATATGGCCTGCCCATCTCCATTTCAACTGTTTTACTCTTCCAATGATGTCACAGACTTTTGTTTGTTCCCTGATCCATGCGCAGGACTTTCTGTCTCGTCTTGTAATGCCAAGCATACATCTTTCCATTCCCCTCTGTGCCACCCGAAGTTTTTGAATTGATTGCGATGTGAGTGTCCAGGTTTCACTTCCGTATGTCATAACGGGTAGAACGCACTGATCGAATACTTTTCTTTTCAGGCAAAGTGGGAGTCTGCTCTTAAACACTATGTTAAGCCTACCAAATGCCTGCCAGCCACATTTAACATGCCGTTCCACCTCCCGGGCGGTATTCCCCTCCATGGAAATCCTCTGCCCAAGATATATAAAGCTGTCCACAATCTCTAAATCCCTTCCTAGAACTGAAATTCTTCTGTCCTGAGCGAAGTTATTGAACATAACCTGACTCTTTTTCAGGTTTATTTTCAAGCCAAATGGTTCGCCAGCCCTTTGCTGTTCTTGTATGCGTCTTTGCAGCTCCTCTGGGTCTTGTGAAATGAGAATAATATCATCTGCAAATCTAAGATGGTTTAAGTTTGCACCATTGATCTTTACACCATCCTGTTCCCAATCCAGTTTACGGAATACTTCTTCAAGGCCAGCCGAGAAAAGAATAGGCGATATTGCGTCGCCCTGCCGTACACATCGTTCTATATTAATTCCCACTTCAAGATCATCAAGGTGAATTGTGGCTGTAGCTCCATCATATATCGATTCTAATAGGTTTACATAGGCTCTCTCTACACCTTGGCTAAGCAGTGCATCCATTATCGCATACTTTGAGATGGAATCAAATGCTTTTTCGTAGTCGATAAAAGCCAAGCACAGTGGCATGGTGTATTCGTTGTGCCTTTCTATGACCTGCTGTACAACCTGGATGTGATCCATTGTACTGAATCCACTTCTGAATCCTGCTTGTTCTCTTGGTTGTGCGTCATTCAGTTTTTTTAATATCCTTTTAGAAATTATCTTAGTGAAAACTTTGTACATCGCTGATAGGATATATATATATATATATATATATATATATATATATATATATATATATATATATATATATATATATGTATATATATACACTGCGGATGGAAGAATACGCTAGACTATTAGTCCGGGAGCACATCCGATCGTTTGTGCTCATCGTTTGTGCTCCGATTCTCAATGCTTGTCTGCACATTCCCAACAAACGGGACACAAACGATCGGATGTACTCGCGGACTAATAGTCTAGCCTATATATACATATATAAATATATATATATATATATATATATATATATATATATATATATATATATATTTATATATACTTTACTTATATCTTAAGTAAAGACTTACTTAAGACTTACACAATATATTTACAACAAGAAATGTTTATCTAAAAACACAAAACTGAGACATTACAACACAGTTATTATCCAGAATGTCTATATGCTGCAGAAACGCTCATTTTGAATAGAAAGAGGGACATCGAGGACATTGAAAAGAAGGAAAGAAAAATCATAAGGAAAAGCCTAGGCCCCAAACAAATAAATAGCACAACATACCGACTTCGAGAAAACCAAGAAATCAATCAACAATACACAGGCACATAGCGATATGAGAAAAAGAAGACTTAAATTTTACGGACACATAAAATGGATGAATCCGAGTAGGTTAACTAGACAAATAGTCGAATTTTATGAAAATAGGAGTAGAGCTAAAGTAGAAATAATTAAATGGATTGCTATTACACAAAGTGAAATTCAGGATAGAGCCTGTTTCAGACACAAGGTTAACCATTGGAAGGTTGGCCAGAGAGAAAAATGTAGGAAGACTGGAACAACTTGGTCTGACGAAAGGAAAAAAGCTCATAGCGAAAGAATTGAATTAGTATGGGCGCAAAGGAAGGGTAACAACAACAAACGCCACTAATTATACTTCGCGTGGTCCACCAGGACCTATACTTGAATAATATATATATATATATATATATATATATATATATATATATATATATATATATATATATATATAGATATATATATATATATATATATATATATATATATATATATATATATATATATATATATATATATATATATATATATATATATATATAGATATATATATATATATATATATATATATATATACATATATATATATATATATATATATATATATATATATATATATATATATATATATATATATATATATATATATATATGTATATATATATATATATATTTCTATATATATATAATTCTTTGTAACCAACAAAATTGGTTGATATATATATACATATATATATATATATATATATATATATATATATATATATATATATATATATATATATATATATATATATATATATATAGATATATATATACATATATATATATATATATATATATATATATATATATATATATATATATATATATATATATATAGATATATATATACATATATATATATATATATATATATATATATATATATATATATATATATATATATATATACCGGGTTTGTCACGGGAGCCGTTCGTCAGAAGTTTTCATGGTTAGAAAAAACTTGGAAAACGTCGATTTGAGTATTTCAAGAGCATCAATCCACAGAATATTAAGAAAACATAAAATGCATACGTTTTCTGAGATAGTTGTGCACGGATTACGTCTTGGTAACACGAGTCGACTTTTGCGAGTTCATGTGCATAAAAATGATCGAGATTTCTCCATAAGATTATGTAGACTGATGAATCAAAATTCAGTAGGCACAAGGAATTATAAATCGCCGAAATAATCATTATTGGGCACAAGACAATCAACATGTCATAAGGGAACATAATCAACGGGACCACTTTAGTTTTAGTATTTTTTGTTTAATTATGGACAATAGAGTGGCATATCAAGTGTACGATGCAAATTTGAATGGTGCTAGATATCTGTAGATATCTAGAGTGTTTATAAGTGATTTCCTACATGTTCTACCTCCACGTGACAGAGCAAACAGTTGGTAGCAGCTGGATGGTGCTCCGGCACATTCCACTATAGCTGTACACCAGCAGTTGGCTTTGATCTTCGAGGTTCGGTGGACTGGCCCACAGGGACTCTGGAACTGGCCACTCAGATTATTCGATTTGACGCCATTGGATTTTCATCTCTGGGGCCGTATAAAAGAACTGCTGTACTTTAGACCTGTACAAACTACAGAGGGATTATTAAACCGTATTCACAATGCGTTCACTAATCTATGTCCGGGCAAAAATCTGTTTCGCGAGGAGTAGATGACAGAG